>JARGYV010056254.1:0-19909 GCA_029532675.1 Ornithodoros moubata | reverse complement strand
CACATAATACAAAGAATGGAAAATCCGCTCGCTGGGTGAGGTCTTCTGACTGTAGATGTCAGCAAGGAAACACACGAGGCTGATGGCATTTCAGGTCAGCCGACATCTTGAACACGAGATTGCTGGATATATCGAGGCTCAAAACTCTGTTCCCAGGTGGATTGAGAACATGGTTGGAATATTTCTACTGAAGTGTGACCTTCCAAGCGTGTCCCACTTTGATGATGCATGCAAAATTTCGAAACAACGACACATCCCAGCGTTGTGACTACTAACAGTCCGCAAATCAGCCTTGTGACCCATTGTAGTGTAGCGGATCGACAACCATCTTGGGAAGCCGACTCCAAGGTCGAACATAAAAAAACAATGGTCGGGCCCGAATTGATGAGCTTCAAGAAGAGCTTTCATTTGGTGTTGCGCAGTCCGCAAACAAGTCCTCCACTGCTGACCTTGTCTGTAAGATCCACCCCATTCGCTGTAAATAAAGCTTTAAATAAGTCCCCTTAAGCTTGTCGTTTACATGCATACATACATACGCATTATGTCAGCGTCAGTGATGACATGCTTTGTTCAAAACCGCATACGAGGACAGTGCATTCCGCGATACCGACTGTTTTTGGTGACTGCAATAGGTGCGCGTCGTCAGGCCATCCTTATTGCGAACTTGGGATCCTTCATTGATTTCGTGCGGCACCTGCGCTTCGCGTGGAAGCAAAGAGCAAAGGATGTCACTCTTCGCCGGGAAGCCTAATAAGCTAATTAATGGCGTTTCTAGGTGGAAGGTAATGGGTGGGAACTTATGAGTCCGTGGAAATGAATGAGAACAACTGTAGTCGCGATCCTTATGTGTGCGCCCGATACTTTTATTTCTCCCATTTGCAATTTTAATAAACAGATAGCTCTGCAACATTTCAGACCAGAGTTACATCGCAAGAAAATAGAATGATGGGATGGCACTTTTGCGTTGTGCGACTAATTGAATTAATTCCATCGACCTATGAATGGAACGTGGTTGAGGTGGTGGCGGTTGTTCATATACCGAGCGTCCTGCCTGGCGGTGTGTGAGTCCTGGGCCGACGTCGTAGGGAACTCTGCCTTTGATCGTCAGCAGAAAACCGAAAGGAAACCCTTGAAAATGCAGCCTGTTCCATCTCCTAACTTCTCCTTCAAAACCTGCACAAGGTCTGGACATCTAACCAAGTCAAGAGAATTCTCGTATGCTAGCTTTTTACACTTTGCCGACATGAATGAAGCACAAAGCGACAAAACCATATTTTCGTTGTTCCTAATTTCACGCACAGGCAACCCACGCAAAATTCTTTCTCTATGTCCACAGCGTTTGCAACACCTTCCAAGAACAAGTCCTTTACGATATGAAACCCCACCGGAGAGATGGCCTGTGCATGTTTCACTGACCTTGTAACACGGTCTATGAAAAAGAAAGCACGAAGCCACCACGTAAACAGCAGGGTGGAGTCCTCGCGCTCTCCTATTCCGGCTCACGTGACAGGTAACCACGTGACCGCCGGCCCTTTTCAGCGTGTACATCCCGGGGTCCATCCGGCCCCCCTGCATTACAAGTGACACGGAAGTGAGAACAGAGACATCATCCACACAGAAGACAAACATGCTGCTGACGTTTCTGCTATGGCTCCTGTGGGACACCGGCGGGGGACAACGGACCCGATTCCCGGGTTCTCCCCAGCGGCCGACGGATAACTTGGGATCTTTCAAGATTCCCCAGCAGTTGCTGAATCAAGCGGCTGCGGCGTTGCAGCCAAACTATCAGCAACCCAATTTTCAATCTCAGGGATTCGTGCCTCAGCGGCTGAGCCAAATAACCATTCCTCAGGGGACGCTTCGGGGAAAACTGATGGCGACCACAGCGGGAAAAGGATTGGTCGCTTTCTTGGGGATTCCGTACGCCGCGCCTCCTGTCGGACCCCTACGTTTTAAGGTAGGCCTAGTCTCCGACATGTTCCTTTCTATCTCTTTCACCGATGCTGCGCGCCCAAGTATACGGCTCGTCTTCCACTGTAGGGCGATGTGCTAATTTCCGTCACCACAAGCGCCTCACCAAATTCTACCTTTCGAGAGAAGGTACACTTGTCAGTCTGTGGTATTGCTGTTTAGTCCTGTTAATACTCAAAATATACCCACCGACTTCGGTATCCCCCACTCCAGGAACGCGTATATTGAGCAAACAGGAGACGTAGCATACCGTACCGTATCTTCGTCCAATCTCAGCCGTGCCTTTCTCGTGTGACAGACACGAAATAGGGCCAAACTTAGTGACTCCAGTTTACGATAGCACAAGACTCGATTGACACAGGCATCCCTCACGTGTGCTGTGAAGCTTTCCACGGCACGATGTAGCACAGCGAGCATTCACTACAGTTAGTACCCAGTAGACAACGACGGGAATGAAAGTTAGCGTCACGGCTACGAAGTATCGGACACAGTGCACGGTTTACATCAACAATCTGAAAATATTTGGCAATACGTAGTAGTGCCATGGTCATAGATGAGGCGGTTCCAAGGTTCGGGAAGTCCAAAAACCAGGAAGGAAAACCGCCATACATATGTATTCTCGCTTTTGCACTTGGGAGGTTGCTGGAATTCGGTATAGCGAAATGGGTACAACGCTTTCGGCCCTTCGAGCGTCAATTCTTGCCTTCAGTCTTCAAATTCCATGCGCCCACCCCCGTTCCTTTTACGTTTACTTCTTCTTTTTATTCGGTGTTAACGAAGCGAGGCAACTGAGGCGATGAGCAGCTACGTTTAATGTAATGTCAGGGAAGCAGAAAATGGCAATGACCATACGTGTGTTTTATATGTTCCGGAAACTTCGATATTGCGGCATCTTTAATAGTGCCCAAAGGTTGAAAAGAAAGTAACCGCTGCACTTTGTATAAAGGAAGCGGATTCAGTTGTTCAAGTGCATAATCGCCAGTGACATGTCTGGTTGGCAAAATGCCGGCTCTCCTGTGTTGACACAGAAAAAGAACATAATGAAAGGAAGATTGGCATGCTACATCAACGATGTTTAGATAAACTTGGTTAATGTGCCATTGTCCTAACGAGCTTTCTACATATCGTGCTTCGTCATGCAAGTGAGCTCACCCATAATACGTGCACATGTACTTAGTAGTGGTTATATTTAATATCGGTTCGCGTGTACGGACACAAAATCAAGTATACATGTTGTGATGTATCGCACAAAACTAACCCACACGAAGAGGCAGATACGTCTTGCAAGCATAGGACGTCTGCAATAGTGAATATACATAGACTTATTTTTGTCCTTTTGGGGGGATCAAGGCTGTACGACCTCTGGGCGATCAATTGAACTGCACAAAAAATGGTTCAAAAATTAACATCGCGACTCGTTTATTATTATTTTTTAATGCACTATAAAACGACAGCATCTTGACTTTAACGTTCTGAGATTCGATGTTCACGATGTTCACGCGTGTGGTTTTGTTAATTGACCGTCTTCGAGGAGAACTACATCGACAAAATAGATTCTAGCTACAGATTGCAGCTGCGATTCAGACATTGTGTGTCTGCCACATAGGGTGCTGAGGCTAAAAAGGTTGCACTAGTTGCCCTTGTTCCATTGATTTCCAGTATTTATACTGCTTCTGACAGGTTACGTTGACGGTCCTGAAAGACAGGTATGGGCGACATTCAATATTGATCGAGCGACAACTGGTGAGATCCGTCAATGTGTTCTGCGCGACACGGTGTTCACTTCTACTTTCACGCGCCACTGACTCTCTGATCGCCATAGTATTCAGACGGTTAGTTTATCATTTTTAACCTTACTAGCACACAAAGAAAGACACCGACAATCATGGTTGATATACGATGGCAAAAGAGGATGGTGTTGTGCTTCCCTTTCGACGACTGAGAGTACGCTTAAGCGCTCAAGCGAATCCAACCACTGCATCAAAACTATGCAGCATGAGTAAAAGGGCTCTTCCGCTTTGGACTTCCCACTTTTGAGAATACTGCACAGCTCAGCAGTGACGCTCTTTGCGTCACACCGACCGTTCTGGCAGTCACGATAATTCCAAAGCACATTCAACTAGTCTCATTAGTGGCGGTCTTTGCGAAAGGACTCAAGAGGCCAGTGAGGAATGTGTCCCCGACGATTTGGAGGGGACAAGCTGTTCACAACATCCGATATGTAGAGAGTAGGTCGTCCAATTTTCACGTCATTGGTCTTGTCTTCTTGACCACGATTTTTAGGGACGTTGGGGAAGAAGAGCAGAGAAGCAGAGCACGTCAAGAAATAGCGTATGAAAAACTGACGTATCCAGGGGGTCGGGGTTTCAACCCCTTGGAAACTGCACCCCAGTGCATCTGGGAAAATGAAACACAGAGTCCGCGCACAGTCATTCAAATGTCTGCCTCCGCACTACTATATTCGCGAATAGGGCAGACTTCGTAAGAAGATTGAAAATTACATGACCCAAGTCAAGAATGTGCGAGTGGCAACGGCATCAGTTGGTACACGTACATCTATCTTTGTGAACGGTTGCATATATGCCCTCTCGTCAGGCAACAACCACAGCTGCAGATTTACTGATACGTATATGCTGTATGTGACATACAAAACTGAAATGTTAGATCAAGTAATACACGAAGATGTAAACTCTACTACAAGTGGGGCGTCCCGCCCCTCGCAACAAACACTGCGTTCACTAAGTACATTTCTAGGGAACATTCGTGTGCGCAAGGTCTCTTTTCTTCTACCTGTTTTCGCTTCGAGCGATGAGCTTCTTTCTCTGCTACGTTCATTTTCTCGTTTGTATTCTGTTCCATATAGAGAATTTTCTTCACTGTTTGCACAGAACGGGCGTAACAGGAAGCATTTATAGCATAGAGCAAGCAGAGGGCAGGGGGTCCACCCTCAGTGCAAACGCCTGTTGAATGGGTAAGCGCACAAAATGGTGAGAAAGGCAACCTTTCCATGACACACATTGCAGAGTCACCGAAGGATGATTCAAGGTGCGACTGCGCACACTGCTCAATTGCTCTATGCATACTTTGCTCGAAGCGATCCACGAATCTCACTCATACTGCTTTGCATATATATATATATATATATATAATTTTTTTACGATGTGCTAGGAGAATAAAATCAAACGGACACGAAATGAGATATTAAAGAAAAAGGTTGAAACGCGGACAAGCAGGCAGAAGAAGGATAAGAAGAAGAAGCGGGGGGAACTAAGTCGATGTTTCGACGGCGGCGCAGGTGAAGGCAGAAGAAGAAGAAGGAGCCGGCGCCGCCGTCTTCCTCGGGTCTGGTCGTCCGCAAGAGCTTTTTCTCTTCTCCTTTTTTCCTCAGAAGAACGACTTATTTATTTATTTTACGATTCTGCCGCTACTTCCAGGAACTGTTTACGCTAGGGATAGTTCACGACAGGGTACCAACAAAACTGAAATGTTTGCAGACATTGATGATTCATTCTAAAACGGGGCGAAAAGGGAGTCTGTTTTGAAGTTGTGTTGCATCTGACTTCCATACGCGAGCAACAGCTGCTTTACAAAACTAACCCACAGAGAACCAAAGAAAAAAAAAAAAGTCCCTTACACATCAGTGAAAAGTATCAGGAATCGTGGAACGCAATCACGGAATGTATAAACAAGGCTGGAGTAGTGGAAGAACGAAATTATGGCTAAAATTGCTACAGTTATCGCGACGTCGCCTTTACGAGAGTGTGGAGTTTTACAACTTCGGATAAATGCAATAAAAACACGGAGCTTCGTCTCTACCAAAAGCCGTGCGCGCCAGGCCCATTTCTCCCCCACTATTAGAGAAAGCATTGGCAGCACCTTGAGACGACTCCAGCAAGAATTGCTCTTCTTAATGTCGCCTTATGAATCGTCTTTATACGGCTGGATGAGTCGAGAGCGAGACTGGCCTAGAATAATGCCTAGGGTCATAAAATCTCCGTCCATAGATCATCCCTGCAGGTCAACAATTGGCAACATAGAATTGGTGTTGTAATTTCCTCGCTCCTACACATAAGTAAACAAAAGGGTTGTTAGAAATGGTTAATTGCACTGTCCCACAAATGACCTTGTTCGACCGCTGTGCATGCTCAATTTGTCTGCTGCTTTGCAACGGCTTGCTGGACGCAATGCAATTCAGTACGTACGTCCTAATGAGTCACAATGAGGGACAACCATTAGCGCCATGACCGAGTGGGCTATCAGCACTCGCTCCTCGTGGCAAGTCAAACAGTACCGACGCAACTACCACCAGACAGACAGATATTGAACGAAAACCAAGCAAATGATGCAGAATTGGCGCTACATTCCTGGCGCCCTTCAGAAAGACTACCATGACATCGTCTTTGCTGATACGGGGCAGAAGCTCCGGGGGAAATGCTCGCCATCAGTCGATATGTGATAGCAGCGTCTCTCGCGTGTCCGATTACCACAAGATGAATGTGAAGGGCGACGCGAACAGGAGGCACATCGCGTGAACCCCGCGCGACGAGTCCTTGAACAGCGGAAAACATCCAATAGAGATGGTAACGGATGTTCGCTCACAAAGGCCTCGTGGAGGAAGTTGAGAAAGGCGCTTTGTGCTGGACTTGCCGTGACCAGTGCAGCAAGGATGGACACTTCCTGTGGGGACCTTGAAAGATCTGCACTTTTCTCTAGTAATGTTGATCAACACTCATCGGTTCTCACACAGATGCTGATTAGCCTTGATAACGAACAGCCATGGGCGGCAATGAAACGGAGTACATGAGACTGTTTTACACGTCATTCTATGTCAATGTTAGCAAGGCCAAGTGTTGCATAGAGTGAAGGGAATGCTGATACCTCGCTAGTCCTAAATTCCATTTTCATCTGATGAAGTGCATGAATGATGACCATAGTCGAGGTCCTAAGCCGTGAAATAAAGGCAGCGATCGCGTTACGAACAAATCTATACGTTATATGATGTCTTGCTGGATGTAAATTCGACTCAAAACTTACTTACTCAAATGAGACGTCAATGGTATACGCGAAGTAGTTCACAAGTAGTCATGTCGCCACCGCCCAAAATATAACGTCAAAACATCCTAAAAGTAGCCAAGTATGGCAACCCTGCATAGTTTCCCTCGCACCATGCTATGAAGATTGAGGAGCAACTGTTGTGAAGTTCCCGTTATCGTAAACCAGAATACGAGTCAAGAGTTCTCTTTTCAGCCACCCGTGAGTCACCCCGGTTGGAGCTCCATTCTGGATGCATCTGCCTTCCGATCCCCTTGTCCTCAATTTGATTACCGTGGTCGCATAGTCGGCAAAGAAGACTGTCTCTTCCTCAACGTCTACACGCCAGGCATTCGGGTAAGATTAGTTGCTCAGCAATAGTATGTTTCCGACTCTTATGTTCAATGCAGCCGGGACAAAACAAGGCGAGTTACCCAGTAATGGTGTTTCTACACGGTGGGAACTTCGAGTCAGGAAGTGCCAGCCTGTATGGCCCTTACAAACTCGTCGACAAAGATGTCGTTGTTGTCACAGTAAACTATAGGATAGGTATACTTGGTGAGTTCCACTAGGAAGAAATCCACTCTCGATCCATAACTAAAAACATTTGCCTGTCAACAGGTTTCCTGAGTACTGGGGACAGCGTCTGTCCTGGCAACATGGGACTGCTAGACCAAAATCTTGCCCTGAATTGGGTCAGAGACAACATCGGCCATTTTGGAGGAGACCCAAACTCGGTGACGCTTTTCGGCCAGGGCGCTGGGGCAGTCAGCGTCTGGCTACACGTCCTGTCGCCTCTAAGCCAAGGTAAGAACGAGATGCCCACTGCGGCACAAATAATGGTGTGGTTTGGCGATTCAAAGAGCCGCGAAATTGAGTCTAGGGGAACAAGGCTATTGGTTACGCAGGACGAAAACAAACGTGAATTCCGTTTTGGACTAGGTCTGTTCGACCGTGCCATTACTCAAAGCGGATCGCCATTGAGTGACTGGGCCTTGGAGACGAACCCTCGTGAATTCTCACGTCGTGTGGCCTCCGGGGCAGGATGTAAGGAAAGTTCCCTTTTGGAGTGCCTGTCGCGGACACCCGCCAGCGAACTGCTCCGCATGCAACAGGAGAGTAAAGTAGGAAGTCTCCTCATCCGATATGCCGTGCAAACGCTGATTCCGGGTTCACGTATAGGTTTTCGGAGACTTCCCTCTGCGCACTGCTCCGGTGGTGGACGATCAGGGTATGGGTTTTCTTCCCAGACATCCCAAGGACATCCTGACCAACGGGGACTTTCAGAAAGTTCCTCTTATATCAGGTATCAACAAGGATGAGGCTGCATTCTTCTACCCAGGTGAGGAATTTAGCACACAAACAGCTTTCGTGCAAGTCTCTCGGTGACAGTGTCCAAGTTTACAATGTTGCACTCTTTTGGACGTGTGCGTGCACAGTGCTGTCAGCTTACTTAAGAGAACGGAGCGGCCGGGATCCCTCGTACGTGAGGAGCGTCCTTTTGCCCCAGTTCTTTAACAGTGCCCTCCGCTATGAGGACGCTCCGGCGGACCTCCTCGACCGTCTTCATGCTGAATATTTCGGAGCTGTCAACCCGCTGGACACAAATGCCGTCATCCGCGCTTTCATCAACGTATGTTGCGCTGATCTTTCTACTACTGCTCAGGTATAATCGCTGTCTAGTCTATTCTCATGCAGATGTCGACCGATGCCATGTTCGTTTCGGGCAACTGGGCTTCACTCTCGAGATACTCCCGCTTCGAAGCTCCGACGTACATGTATGTGTTTGAGTACCGAGGTGACAGCAGTCTCCTGGACGCCAGATTAGGATTTCAACGGCAGCCTTTTGACTTCGGTAATGCATCGGTGTTGTGCGCCTCGCCCAGTGCAATAAGAATTTCATAACTGTTGTCAGGTGTTTCCAATGGTGACGAGCTCATCTATTTGTTTGACGTCACTGCCGACGGTCTGCGACCTCTTTCGAATCTTGATTCCCTCGTCAGCAGCAGGATGATCAACCTGTGGACTGATTTCGCAAAGAATGGGTGAGCCATCACTTTTTTGTGCACTTTTAGGTAAGCCAAACGATAATTTTCTTGCACCCTTGCAGGGAAGCCCCTCATTACTCCAACTTTGAATACCCTCGGTGGCCTCGAGTGATCCCCACCAACGTGTCGACGTATCGCATCGGACGCTCCCTTCGTCCAGGCCCTGAGTACCGGATGCGGGCAGCCGAGATGTGGTCCTCCATCTCTCCCACGGTCAACGGTGCAGTGGGAGCAACGCCCGCGATCAGTGCCGCGCACGGCTATGTGGAGCCCATGTATCGAACACTGGCCTGGTCTATGGTGGCTGTTGCCATTGCGCTAGCCATTGTGATCATCGTCTTACTGGCCGTCCTTTGGAATCAAAAGAAAAGTCACAGTTTCAGGGCCAGTTCAGACCTGGACAATTCGCGCATGTCTGGCTCGACGCTCTACTGACTGTTTAGATTCCCAACAGAAGCGCCGCTCGACGGCCACTTGGAGACTACTGTCTCCGAGCTGGTGCGAACACATTCCCCGTTGGTTCCGCGCGCAGACCTTCGTAACATACGTGCCCAAGAAAGGTATGTTATCAAGTAATCAAGTGAGGCGGCAGCTGTTTCTTCCACAGAACATTTCCCCAAAATCAAAATTTCATAGATGAATTAAGCGCATATTTTTAACTTTTTGCTCGCGGTCCTAATCATTACATTATGCGCGCACGGACCAGTATCGACGCCGGCTCTCAGCGGGAAGACTGTCTTATCTGTCAAGGACAGATTACACTTGGCGGGTACCACGCGCAGCATACCAAAAGAAAAGGAAAACTTCTTGAGCAGATCACCTTCGCAGTCAAGCAAAGGCTGTAAAAATAAGAACCACGATTTTTACCGAAGAACACGAAACGAAGTTCCGGAGCCTCTTTTATCACCAGCGAACCACGCAGCAACAATACAGCGGGGCAGCCACTTTGTTCTTAACTCATAAAGACACAACGAAATACGCTAACATTTCCGATGATATGCGCGTGTGATCTTTGTTACATACTGTATATAGATTTATAATTTTACTAATAAAGTCAAGTGTTTACAGCGCTCTCGAGTTTCCGGAGCTCTAGGATGTCATATGAAAGGATACTACGTGATATCTTCTTTGAAGCAACGCTCTAGTCCCCCTCCTTCCAACGAGGCCCTGCTCTTTTCTGGGAGTATGCCCTGAATAAAGCAATCTTTTTTCTTTTTCACTCTCTGAATAAGAAGCCGTTGCAAAAAATAACGAGACGTGAAACGGCACACATGACTTTATTATTACACTACGTATATGAACAATCAGCAAATAATTTTGCAATCAAAGCGTTTACCCATACACTGTTCCCTCCACCCGTTAGTAAACGGCTTAGAAAGAAATCTACCTTAGCATTGTCTAAGTCTAATGTTTAAGGGGAGCGTGAAATTCTCAGTGACCTGTGGGGTAAAATCCTTGCCACTGCACAAGCTGCGTTGATTGGCGCGCAACGTGTAATGTAAGCCTACAGGAAGCCAAACCAACCACTGTGACCGATTTATATGTGGGGTTCATCTACTATAATCACTGTACCCACCACTGGGTACCACTACCCTTTCCTATTTTCTTAAACGACTCCAGACACTGAAATTCCCCCCTTGTATGACAAAAATTTGATCTGATTCGGCAGTTGCAGATTACTGGGCGCAGATATTCATAAGGAGAACAAAGTTGCGTTCAACGACAAGTAAACAAAAGTAGAAAAATTAATCTTTGAGATAGACATTCAGGACATTATCCACGAACCACTGCCTCCCGAACTGCAAATGATCACCTGGAGTTGAAAGAAACTTGAGTTTTCCCGCCTTATCCATTTCTCGGAGTCCCAACCAGTCTTCCTTGTAGATGGGTTGTTGCTGCAGTGGTACCACGCGCTGATCGTCTCCAGGCGGGTAATAGCCGAACCACGCTGACTCCTTGGGATCTACAATGGTGTCATTCTCGAACATCACCATCACAAAATTTTTCAGCTTCAATAGGTTCTCCTTGTAAGTCGCATTTTTCTTCGGTCGCTGGTTGTTGATATCCGCCAGAAAGAGACTCTTAGTAACATATTCGTCTCGGTGAAATGGGTCGTGCCAGTACTGAGCCGGTACCAGATGGGACTGGACGAAGTCCCAGTAGGCACCCACGTCCAGAAGTCGTCTCGCAAGATCGCACCACTTCGACTCCTCGCCGGGGCACCTGGGGAGTCCAAAGATACCCTGGTGCTGTCCTCCCAGAGTCACCAAATTCAGCATTGGCGGGTCTGGACAACGTTGGGCAACGGCGCGGAGAAACTGGGATCCTTGTGAAAAGCCGATGGCGTGATAGCCCGAAGCGAGAGCACTGTCATTTTTGATTAGCTGGCACGCCGTTGCAACTTGAATATTGGAGTTTTCGAAATAGCTGTACTCGATTTCTTGAAGCATGTAATCTCCTATCTTTAGCGAGTTAATGTGAACACCCGGAATCTGTTCTCGAACGAAGTTCGCGAAGCCGCCGAGACTGAGTGGGTTGCAACAAGAGTCACCGAGTCCGTGGTAAAATACTATAGGAGTTGGGCCACTCTTCCGCACCTGGAAAGATCTCTGCTCAGGCTCGACAGCATGCTCAGAAGCGGTACTAGCTCCTCCGAAGCGACACAAGTATAAGAAACTCAAAAGTTCTCGGATGAACGATGACAGCTTCATTTCTACGATACACACTCCTGACTGACGAGGAGATGCTTTTTTACATCCCTGCTACCGGTCGTTCAAAGATCAGAGGCGATAAGAACTTCTTACCCTAACGATGAAGTAGTCAGAGTACAAAACGACGTCTCAAGAGCCACAGCTAAACAGAATGTGAACTGACGCGAGTGATCCTACAAATAAAAATAAAAACAAACCGAAATTGAAACAGAAAACATTATTACAAGACGGACAACCGGAAGTGAACAACGTAAAACTTCCCTTTGCGTTTCACAGATGGCACTTGGTAAAAACGGAAGTAGTGTCGTGGCCACTACAGACGACAGGGCAGGCAAGCCCTCTCGAAGAACAAGTAGAAATGGAGCTCTTCAAGTCTGGCTTGAAAACCGTATTGGGCGCTCAACCTGGTGCTCAGACACCCACAGGGGCTGAAACGGTACCGATGTTTAACTTTGATCCCGCACGGATGTTAGAATCAATTACAGGGATGACACTGTTGGATACATTCCTTGCGCATACACATAGCCGGCAGTGCGCAAGGTACTAGCAAGATATTGCATACATATTTCTTTTTCTGTGTGAAATTCGAAAAATATGGAGGGCGATACAGAGCCGCAACTAATGGATATATGACGCGTTAGAAACTAATTACATGAGAGTGCAGCAGCGTCAGCAAAATTCACTCTGCTCGTAATTGCGTTGTCGTACACGTAGCGTAACCCAAGCGCTATGTCTGGTGACATTCAAGCATGAATTTTAGGATTTGGACCTTAATATCACCATAATCCTGAGTGTACATATGGTGAATGTACCGGTACTTGATACTAGACAGTGCACTCGTGTAACTCGCAGCCGTATTCTAGTGCAGTATCACAGTGCGACAAACATATGATATGATGTGCACAAAGCATGTAACACGGAGAAAATGGAGAGATGTTTCATTATTGCAGGTGGAAAGACTCGTTGACAGAGCTGAGACTTCAACACTCCTTGAAGATCGGCGAGATGCGTGCAGAGCTCTCAAGGCACTGGCAAAGGTACCGATTTCATGGTCTTTGAGAAATGTGACATGCTCAGCCGTTGTATATGTTTAGAAATTCCGGGTAGAAGTTGGAGCTCAGGGTATGGCTGCTTTGTTACACGTTCTGGAAACGGACCGCAGTGACAGTGAAATCTGCAGCTATGCTCTTGATGCTTTGTCCTACGTCATATCTGGGTCGGACGATGATGAGGAGGGTGAGTTTTTTTTTATGAGTGATCTTGAGACAGATTTGGAGTATACTCCCATCTAAAGCAGATGACAGTTCAAACGAAAAGCAGAGCAAGGATCTTGGTGATCAGTTTACCGAGATATACATCAAGAAGCCAGAAAATGTGACGTTGCTTCTGGATCTCATGGAGGTACCATGGGGACTCCTTGTAATATTTTGTTACTGAGTGTGTGCCTTACAGGAGTTTGACTTCAAAGTGCGATGGCCAGCTGTCAAGCTGTTGACGGGACTCCTCATCCACAGACCAAAAGAAGTTCAAGAGTGCGTTCTCTTGAGCCCCATGGGAATATCAAGGCTCATGGATCTGCTGTCAGATAGCAGGGAAATAATACGCAATGATGTGAGCGTGTCCTCATTTGAGCTCAGACACCTGTGTATATGTCACTCTGATTTGGTCGTCCAGAATTTTCTTTGGCTTCCGTATTCCTCCTGAATCGTTGCTGTTTTCATAGGCCCTCCTACTGCTCTCTCACTTGACAAAAGCAAATGCCAACATCCAAAAGATTGTTGCCTTTGAGAATGCATTTGACAGACTGCTCGACATCATTGTAGATGAAGGATACAGCGACGGAGGTGAGCAAGCCCATCTACTAGTAAAAAGCTGCCATTTCAGCAATCTTTCTTGACACGGTAGTGATGACAGGATAAGGTGAAAAAGCATATTTCAGGTGTGGTTGTTGAAGACTGTCTGATCGTCCTGCTGCACCTGCTGAAGAACAACAGCTCTAACCAGAATTTCTTCAAGGAGGGCAGCTATATCCAGCGGCTGACACCCTTCTTCAACTACCACCAGCAAGGGTCGGAGGATGGAAGTGGCTGGTCCGCGCAGAAGGTGTCCAACATCCACCATATGCTGCAGGTGGTGCGCACACTGGTGTCCCCAAGTAGCCCCTTGAATGTGACGTCCTCCTGCCAAAAGGCCATGAACCAGTCTGGACTCTTGGAGCAGCTAACCAGTATTCTGATGGCCAGCGGAATACCAGCCGACATTCTTACAGAGGTTTGCCCAACATTGCATACATCATCATTCAGGTTACAGCTGTGTCCCAGTCTTGAAGACTGCCCAGTTTTCAGTAGCACTATTCTTGTTTCACTTACACCTTGAGGAAGGCCTATACAGTCTGCAAGTACTTCGAAGCTCTGCTTAGGTAGTCGTGTGACTGAAAACCTAAAGCCTGAAATTGCCTAGTAGCATTTAGAAATTAATGAGACAGGTCATATTCAACATCAGATCGACCTATACGAGCTTTAGGCTGCAAGCCACTGTATGTGCGGGAATGACAATTAGCCGATTTCCATCACCTCTTGCTTTGCAGACAATCAACACAGTAGCAGAAGTCATCAGAGGTCATCACAACAACCAGGAATTCTTTGCTTCTGTAAACGCGCCATCGACACCTCCAAGGTTCGTTTTGTCTGTGATATCCCATGGTCATGGAAGCGTGTTTAGAGACTGAGGAATGTGACATCTCTTGCAGGCCCGCATACATGATGTTGCTAATGTCGATGGTGAATGAAAAACAGCCCTTCACACTTCGTTGTGCAGTTCTGTACTGTTTTCAGTGCTTTCTGTATAAGAATGAGCTGGGACAGGCTCGAATCATCCAAACTCTGCTGCCAACATCAGCAGACAGTAAGTGCCCACAAGTTAGATCTTGGAAGGAACCACAAAGTAATTGTACTGCATTTTAATACACAGTTATTCTTTCTCACAGTGCATGGTAAGTTATTAATGCTGTCATCTCGCTCGTGCAAATGGTTTGTGAGATTCACGTAACCTAGGGAAACAGTTATTTTACTGCTAGCACTTCAGAAACAAAATCTGCATAGGTAAATGTTGGCCTTAAGCGCCCTGTTTTATTATTATATTGACATTGTATCACGGTTCTACTATTACGACAGCAGTCACTAGGTTCTCTTAGCTTCTGTTCAGCAAAGGCAGTTTCTCTACCAGCCCACCAGACATCTCCAAGTTGGGCTTCCCGGACACTTTATGGCATAACGACATTTAGAAACTGATGTAAAGCAACACTGTCGGGCAAGACCTATGAGTTTATGACATGTCTTTGAGATGCAGCTTTCAAATCCTCTGCCATTGGAATTGCCACATGTGACACAACATTAACGTAGTGCCATACTTTCAGTAACATCAATAACCGCTGGTCAGCTGCTGTGTGGAGGACTCTTTACGGGCGAAGCTCTGAGCAACTGGTTCTCGGCCGTTGCCCTGTCCCATGCTCTGGTGGATAATCCCACACAGAAAGAGCAACTACTTCGCGTCCAGTTGGCCACTAGTGTTGGCAATCCCCCCGTTTCCCTAATGCAACAGTGCACCACCATTCTCCAGCAAGTAAGCTTCGTTTTGAATCATTATTTTTGCTTTGCTTTGTTCCAGAATAGCTTTTACAGCAAAACGAGTTTTTCCAGGGCGGAAAGCTTCCAACCAGGCTGGGCCTGCTTATGCTTATGAGCACATGGTTAGCAAACTGTACCTTAGCAGTCATGCAGTTCCTCAACATACCAACAAGTGTGCCTTATGTATCCTTTCTGATCAACTGTCATCAAAGTGGCATATATATGTGTAATGATCTTATAGATAGTGAAGCGCTATTATTGCTAGTACATTATTGGTAATGATAATGTGAGAACTGTGTTGACCAGAGAAAGTAGAAATCTACTACCACAGATAAATTTAAACCTGAGCTTTGCTCCAGCTCACATCTCAAGTGAGTCTCGCAGAAGGTGATGAACACGAAGACATTGTTCAGGGCCTCTGTGCTTTCCTCCTGGGTATTTGCATAGAATTCAACGATGATTCTGTGCCAAGCTTCACAAGGTACTTCCTTATGGACCTCCTTGTGCAGTCCATGCTAAACTGACAGTACTTTCTAGGGATGCCTTGTGCCAGTTGTTGGAAAAACGTGTTGGTTTGGAAACGTTTGTAGACAAGTTGTCAGCCATTACGAAACAGGAGTGCTATAGCCAGGCAGCTCAAAGACCGCAACTCAAGTACAAGCACCCATCTGAGGTGTTCTTTGATTATGAGTTTTGTCGTCTCTTCAAGTCCCTCGAAGGTCTGTCGCATCATTCATTGTGTTACCGTGTTAAGTTTCTCTACTTATCATGATATCATGTTTCTCTGTTCTAGGTCTGATCATTAAAGCTGTTCAGCAGCGACCCAAGGAATTAGCTAACGGTCCAGAGTGCAACATGAGTGATGCCCAACATGGCCTTCTTCAGCGATACAAAGGGCTCATTAGAGATCAGGTGAGACATTTGAACTGAAACGTTGCATCCATTGAACCTTCATGCAATGCAGGATGAACGTATTGAGAGCTTAACGTCAGAGCTGGAGACCCTTCGTAAAGAATACACCCAATGCAGCTCAGAATTGCAGGAACTGCAGGGAACTGTGCAGCAACTGAGGGACCAGAACTCGCTTCTGAAGGCGCAGAGAGGTAATAGACCTGATTTTCGGTTTGTGTGTGATATTAAGCCTGTGAATGCCTCAAGCTGCTGTTGGCGGCCAAGGAGACAGCAAAAGCCCGAGCCCAGAGTTTGATCACACCAAAAAGGAATTGGAAGACCTGAGAAAGAAGCACGAAGAGCTTTTGCAGGTACTTGAAACACTCAAGGTTAGTGACAACACAACTAGGCGAGATCTATCTGCAACGGCTATAACTCTCATACCTCCTCAGAATGTTGTCATAGCACTTCTCACATTGATTGGGCTAGACTGCAAATGGCTTGACCTCCATTACAGGATAGTCAAAGAGAAGAGAAAGAAAGGACAACCGCTGAGGTGTCGACAGCAACCATGCCACAAGAGTTGCCTGAAGCAGGTGACGCAGTAGGAAAAGTAACGGCATTGGAGGAACAAGTGGCTTCGCTTCAGAAGGAGCTAGAAGATCTCAAGGTATCATTCGTAAAACAAATATACCACAGCATGTCATTGCACTGTGCTTCCGCTAGCAGCTCGGCCTATGGAGTTGTAACACAAGAGTTCAGCTGCAGATGCACAGACCTGTACGCAATGTTTTTTTTTGCTGCATATTTTGTGCTGTGCTGTATAGGGTAGCTATACCAGAAACATATCAGCCAATGCTAGATGCAGCAAAGAAGTCTCTCAGTTTTAGCGAAGGCTCAAGACATGCTGAACTCTGTTTGTCATCTGCTTTTTGCTCCCAGGCCGTAAAAGAAGAGAAAGAAAAGTTGGAAACAGAACTGACCAATTTAAAGAAAGAACAGGAGGACCTGCTGATAATGCTCACGGAGCAGGACAGTAAAATCAACAAGTACACCACCAGGCTCAAAGAGCTTGGTGAAGAGGTACGCAACACACCTTCTGCCTACGTGTGCTAAATTTTTAGTTATGTACTCATGTATATAGAATGTTGTCTGTAGCCGTCATGTAGACAGTGTTTTTCTCCGTAAGAGGCTAGCAGTTTTTACAATCCACCATTTTCTAAAACTTTGCAGACAATCATCGGTGAGGTAAGCAGTGCGAATCTTTATTGTGCGGCCACAGGAATGTAGTGACACTGACTACACCCGAGTTCTAACGTCCCCTTTTCTCCTATGCAGGTTGAAGAGGATGATGAAGAAATCAACTTTGACGAGTATGACTGACACTGTGTGTAGTTTGGAGTATCTTGTACAGTCAGATATTATGCCATGTTTTCGAGGGACTCAGTTTTGCCTAATAAAGTGTAATAATTTGCTGTTTGATCGAGACTAATCTTGTCGTAATTAATGCTCATTAGCAGTCCCATAAAAGTATGTTCAGTCTTTGGTGGTAAGAGTGAAAAGTATCATATTCCAAATGAAGTTCAACAGACCTGGGATTGTTTTAAAATGGGGGCTCCCACAAATGAATTGTAGCAGTATACCAGATGTCACAACCACTTGTAACGCGCCAATAATGTGCATTATACAATATAATGGAGGAATAATGAGGGTGACCATACCATAGTATGCGTACTATAGTAGCAAACAAAATTAATCATCGGATAAGTCAAAACCACATTTATAACAATTTGTAATAATAATAATAATAATTTGTGGGTTTACGTCACGAGACAACTGCGATCATGTGCGACGGCACAGGTACAAAACCACAGAGATGACCAAACGTGTACAAAAAAGTAGAAAGATGAGCACACAAAATAAAGTCTGACACCCCCATAATGTACCTTGCACATGTATCTTCTTCTACTTTGAGTTGTCATCATGTTTTCTGGAACTTATACTACATCCAAACAAATTGTCACCTCATAGTTTAGTGTCCTAGCTGGCACTAGGATTCCTCCAAACAAACAAGGATCTTCATGCCACCTAGTATCAGTGTGTAGTGTTCTGTGATGAAAGGGGTGAATAGTCAAGACCTATAGGAAACACATTTAGTCAGTTTTAAAATTGTTACGCATTCCTAGCATTAAAGCAGCATAACAATCTTGCATGTGGTTGTATGCCTACTTAAGAAATGTAATACAGTCCTGCATTTCTTCATTAAATATCGATCCGGAATCCACAAGAGAGACTCGCATTCGCCAACGTCTGTGACAAAATGAGCATTTTAGCGGCCCGTGTTTAACCATCACGTGACTAATTATGCAGCCAAAATTTACTAGTTGTACTTTGATGAAGAACCAAGGCTGCAGGGCCTGCCAGGTCCCGCACACTCACTGGGGAAAGTGGATTGTTTGGTAAATTTACAATGGCACCCATGCTCTCGGATATCAAGTCCCAAAAAATCACGGTGTAGAAGAAGGAACGGAGAAGAAGGGAGCGTTTCTTACAGGGCACACAATTCTCATAGGGTGTCAAAGGAACACGTCGTACAATATGAGATTAGCCCAGAGTGAAGGAGTAGTATTTTTTTAACAACTAACACAATGTAACCGAAATATATAATATAATTATTAGATCCGCAAAAAAATATTCCTGCACGGTACCTGCAAGGTTCGATTTACTTGGTGACATTAAAGTAACACCTCTCGCACCACTGCCAATCACTGTTGCTAAGGCATTTTGGCTCTCTGGGGCACACATAAGGTGTTCTTCGAAAATCCCCGGCCAGTATATTTCGAAACGGCTGTCGAAGAACTTTCTTTTTAATAAGCGTTAACAGATTTGTGATCCATGCTGCTCATTTGCGCACGTTCAGTAATTAAATTAATTCTTACAAAGGATGAAAAATAAATTTATTGTAGACGACCTTCAGGAGAGCAAATGCTATTCGGGGACCACGGGAAAAGGAAAGAATAAAGCAATAACTGCATTCACCTCGGGGACTATTTTATTATGTTTATCATTATTATTGCCTTGGTTACTAATTGTTTTCGGTTTTCATTACTCTTGTGCGGCGAAGTGCAGCAAGTCGTGCTCCGTAATCTTGCTCTCGATTAATTATGAAAATGTGGCGCTGGCAGATAAAGATCAACCTCCAGTGACGCTATTACAAAAGTGACTACGTGTCAGCCGTAGAGGCCGTCGGAGCATCCTCCCTCCTCTCGCTCCCGAAGGGAAAGCCCCAGATTATTTTGTTTCTTTTGTTCGCTTGTTCTGAAAAGAGCTTGGGCATAGGGACACGGAATGTCATCAACTGTCACCCGCCTCAAAAGCCATTGACAATAAAGCCAAGCTCTATCTTCAGCAATTGAAAGGTAGCCCGGGGTTCGTTCACTAATGATAATAACAGGTAGTTGTTTACGTCTCGAGACGACTCTGATCATGAGCGACGCCACAGGGTAGGACTGCGGACCATAGGTCGGCAAACTCACTCATGATGGACTTCATCAACCTCATTCACCATCACATCATGAAGAATGATGTGATGTTGAATGAAGGGCTATGATGTGAGGGGCTCTGAGGTGAT
>JARGYV010056196.1:0-13184 GCA_029532675.1 Ornithodoros moubata | reverse complement strand
ATCGTGTCCAAGTTCTCGCCCTGACAGCGTGCAGTGGTTGTCCTGCAGACGAGAGTAAGGCGCACGGCACTCTCATTTCGGGTCGCGCGAGCTTCTTGGTATTTTTGACCATGTTGTGCAAATCCCTAGAAGCCTGCAAGTGGTACCCCAGCAATATTTTAATTGACGAAAAGGTTAACTAACGTAATGATGACACTAATTAGCCAACTAATGTTTAAAACTGCTCTAATGAAGCTATACGCTCCACATTAAAGAGACAACTTAACTTCATTCTTCACTTCGCTTAATGCTCACTCTCTTTGTCAGTGCTCCTTGAGAGCATTGCATACACACTGACACACTAAAAAGGAGGAATATACGGCAACTGAACTTTCTCCACCGACCTGTGTGACTGACATAGTACCTCCCCAAAGTAGCCGCGAAATGTATGGGCCTTCGTATGAAGCAGTTATAAATCAATATTATTTCATACACTTTACGAGACATGACGCTCAGGATTATCTGGTGTGAGGATTCGGCGCTCGAAATGTAATTGTTGACTTTACGCCCACAACACATGATATACAGGCAGAAGCTGTTGAGAAACGGTGATCCGGCAGCCAGACGCTGCAATTACACCTTCTTCGCTCGAGTGATTTCTGATCTGGGCAAATTTTGTGTGAAATGGAGCCGGGTCTTCACATTACACAGAATGGCCTTTGTTCTTTCTTCCTCTCTTTCTTGCCGTACAAACAATGGTCAAAGTGTGTGCGCGAATGTTGCGGCCGACATTCGAGATGACAACGCAATACTTGTTATTATTTGAAAACGTTCATTATTTGCTGATAATTGCTACGCCCTGCATGAGTAAAGACGTATCGGCCTATAATAACCAGATTAATAGAACGAGAACCCAGTCGTGACCGCGTAGAACCCAAGCTACAAAGGCTGAAAGCTGGCGACTTGGCAATGACCAGTGTTTCAAAAACAAAAAAAAAAAAAAAAAAACACATAGCTAAATGTAACACTCTTAAACGCGTTTTTGGAGCCGTTAATTCTTCGCGTGTAACCATTGATCACTTGCTAGGAAGAGAAAGGCCCTCTCTTAACAAACTCGAATAATATACTGTATAGGACAAATTCTTCAGACCGCATTTTCGCACCGATTGTAGCAGGAACATCATTGTGATAGAGAACAAATCATGCAAAGCGAACAAAATAGAGAATGAAGAGATATATACTGTAGAGTTTGCCGGCACGGGTAAGCACTGAGGTGATGAAACGGAGCAGAGCTCTTCGACTTGTTGGCAGCTGGCATCCAGCGCAGCAATAGTGTCTGTATATTCGCTGTCTGACATGTAATCAACAGTCCATGAAGTTGCGTGTTATAACCTATGCAGCTGTGAGAAACGCCGCCCTACACCCTATTTTGCAATACGGGGGTGTCCCGGCTCACTAGAGCCACTGTTCTCTTCAAACTGGCGGAGGGCATATCGCACGGATGAAACCAACTGAATGTCGTCAACGGTCATGTACGTATATTCAGGAAAAAAAAACAAAAAAAAAACAGGATGATAGGAGGAGACGATTGTGACGAATTTATCATTTTCTTAGTACCAGTGCTACGTTAAATTCTGTAGCTTTGGGACGATGCCTGGGTAGCCAACACGGGGTCAGGGAAGCAGCTATGATATGTGGTACAGGGGGTCACGAGGTAATGTGAAGCACGCTTTGCGATGAAATGCACATAGCATGGTCGCTTACCTCTGTTTTGTCGTCTCCATTTTTTTTCTTCCTCAATTTCAATTTCAATCTCTGTTTTGTACACGTCACAGTCAGATTACGAGATAAAAGCTTTGTAGTTTGTAGTGGTCGAAATGATACGGAGGAAAATAAATTCCGCTCAAGCATAAAAACAGACAGACCAAGTAGTACGTCCTATGCAGCGCCCTGCGTTCAGTAGTTATTATGTTGTTGTCGTTGCTGTTGCAAATTTCGTCCCCGGTAAGACATCTTCCACAGCGTTCAAAGTCACGGCACATTTAATTCGATTCCCAACAGAGCTGGGCTCCTGAAGAAATCTCCGGGCATCATCTCTGCAGTTGAAGCACGTGAGAGCAAGAATGTGGTTTTGGCCTTCACCTGGTGTGCCGTATGCCACTGATGGCATTTTGGGCAGCCGTGCTCTAAACGGAAACGACTTGGGAAGAGCATCATGGCTTTACAATGGGGCCTGCTTTCTAATGGTGTTCGTCTGAGCAAGCGGTGGGTCAGTGCCGACACGATTCTACGCCACCCTAGCTTTCCCTTCATGACCCGCTAACGATAACGCTGCCGCCGCAAAATCCCATTAGCCGCATCGTCATCGCTCGCTATCGCTTTTCTGAGAACAGCGGATATGTGGTAGCGGATGATCTTGAACACGAGAGAGACGGAGCACGGTGATATACGCTTTTCAACGAAGTGCTTGCTCCATCTTTGCATGGCCTCATGTACTGGTCGCGGCAACGTTTGTAAGCATAGTTTTCCGGCCTCGGACAGCTGTAGCCTGAAATACCCACGCAGATACTGATGCGAGCGTGTCCAGAAATCTCGTAGGGGCGTTTGTTGAAGTGCATGACGTGATATTTCACTGACGGAGTTACAACGGTGCGTGTACAACGTATAGAGATGATATTCTTCACCACGTCTTTAAACGGCTGATCATTTGCGCGACTGGGCGTTTATTCTCTGCAGTTCTTTCTAAAAGTGGTTTTATGTTAACCTCATATCTTTTGTAGACTTGCATTTCTGTTGAATCTCCTTAGGTACATGGCAGGTACAGCGCAAATAAGCACTGCTGTAATGACAAAATGAAAGAAATCATTAGGTTGCAAACCAAATGGCATCATGGTGCAAGACTAAAAAAATATAATATATTGGTATATCACTTTCATTCCTATTTGTTTGTTAAAGCAGTCAACGCACTATGAACGTCGTATGGCGTTTCTGGCATTTTTGTGATTACTTTGAACGATTTGTGCGTTATCAAGAAGAAAATAAATACTTTTCTGGCGTTGTGAAAGCAAATAAGACTGTACACGACCTACCATTGGTACGGATGAGTTGCACCAATCTAAAACAAAGGACGAGGGGACAAGACAACTCCGCAATGCACGCGCGAAAGCTTCTGTCAAAACGTGAGCGGAAAACTAATGCGTCTTCGACTCTATCTTGATAGCAACGCATTCCTTAGCGTGATTCTACGTTGCGTCGCGTATGTGACTTCTTACTTATAATCACCTTCGGGGCATTACCAGTTATCTTTGTATGCTGCTAATGAGGTGATTTTTATCACCTGCGAGCTATTTTATCAGGCGTTCGATTTGTTCAAACAGTATAGATCGTTGGGCAATACCTGCACGATCAGCCACTGTTGGGGAAAAAGCGTTTTCACGCATGTTATTCTATTGTCTCTTTTTCTTTGCTGTGTTCCAGTCAGTGCGGTGGATGCCTGCTCTGACTTTAGCCGTCAAGCTAAGGAATTTATACATTGCGTTGACACTGTGAGGGGTGACCTGGGTGGTACTTCTGACACAGAGTAAGCTTTTCTTCGCGTTTGTCTCGATTTTTACTGTAATCCCCTTCTAAGGTAAGTCTAACACATGCCCCCGTAAAGACGGCGTGGATTTTTAGCGTGACATTGTAACATTTTCGCGAAACATTTCGAATTAAGCTATTCATACGCCGATGGACTTACTGCTCACTGTTATTGGTTCGGAAACTGTGGCCCCTTTGGCAGCTACAAAATAAGCGCGAATCATTCAATGCGAAGACGGCACGCTCAAACAGCAATATAGACAGCGAAAAGAACTCGAATGTTTGTTTATACAGAAACGTTACAGGGGGAGACGTAATATATTAACATGCAGAACACGCACAGCTTGATGTTTATCTTAAGAGCCCAGACATTGACCGTATTGAGTCACGTGCGACGCGGAATCATTTGCGCACGGATAGAGAATTAAGGGTCAGCTTTGTACTTTTCTGCTGGTAAGTAGCGTTTTTCATACATTTTTTAGCCAGTTGCGATTAGAAAGGATACGGACGAACCTTTCGCCTCTGTTGCTTCAGGCTAGACCTGATCCTGGTATCATCGATGCCATTTTCAAGCCTTCCGCTATTAGACGACCTGTTCTCCACATCTCTGCAGCAATGGATAAAAATATTGGGTAATATAGAAACAACTGATGGCTTCATCTACCAGGGGAGGCAACCTGATATCGCCACACGAGCCCCACAAGCCTGCCTCGAAGCCAGCGCAACCGCCGTAGTGGCTGTTCCCGTGGGCGTTGCCGGTGCATATACTCGCACAAATCTTCCAACCTCACCATCAGAGAAAGCGCTTTAGCGCCTGCCAGACTCCAAGGAAGCTTGATAAAGACCGCGCTTCCTAATCAAATAATTATAGTCCGACAATCGGTTCATAATTAATTATTGCAATAATCGTGCGCCTTCACCGGCTGCATCGCTCCTTCTGTCTCCCCGCACGACCGCTCCACATTCCACGCAGACTCCAGAGTTTTACGTCGACATACAATGTTAACTAGCGCCGCTTTTTCGTATTTTTTATACGGCCCCTACTCTTAGCGCTGCTCCACAGGCTATTGTCTTTGCAAGTCCCAGATGAAGGTTGTTTCGAAGGAACAGGCGGAGATACCGCTGCGAAGAAAATATGAGCAAAAATGTGGGCTCCGATGGAGTTTGATTAAGGGTTGACCTCCTTAGCGCCGCTACAGCACGTTGAAATATCATGTTTGCATGTACAGGAGAAAGGAACGCAGGAAGACACTCAGGTGCGTGCTGCACCTCGTTCCTGTTTGTGTCCCCTAGGAAAGTTACGTAACGCAAGGAAAAGGAGAATGTAATTTGAATTAGACGCGTGGACGAAGTGAACGCGTATATTCATGAAGCTTTGTATTCAACTTTTTTTTTTTTTGCATGCGTTATGCAAACGAGTGTTACACAACGTAGCATCGTTTTCATAGAAGTAGTTGCGTGCTGTTCTGCGACGACATGTAACGTCTATATCCGTGTCTGTTTATTGTTAGGTGTAATACTTACCGAATAATCTACCGCTACCGTGGAAACGTTTCATACGCTTCAATGAAAGCAAGGTCCTTAATGCATGCAAGGAATTGGCATACCGGGAGATAAAAACGAGGAGCGCTTGGTTTTAAACGGAATTCGTTCTTTAACAGCACGCCGTGCCGAAAATATTACTAGGAGTATGAACGAAAATAAAGCGGGAAAATTTAAGATGGTATACACCACAGAAAGTGTCCGCGGATACGAACGTCAAGACACCGAAGATGTGGAACGATGGTTTTCGTCGCAGTTCAGTTATAACTTCCACGTCTTTGAGAGATCAGGTTACTGACCCATCTCACAGTTTGCAATACGAGTTCAGGTTACATAAATTATTTCCCGACGCGTAAGGGCAAGCCGAAACGTCGAATGCACGTGATTCGGTGAAGTACGTTTGCATTACGAAAACATTGCTATTCGTCGTCACCAAGGACGGTGCTGTAATGCAATTCGCCGTCGTGTTTCTCGTAAAGGCGCCGAAAGATAGGCAAGGGTATTGCCCACTACTTTTTAGGAAGGCGGCAATTACACGCACCGTGCCAATGTCGCCCTTAAATAACCGCGCTCGAATGACACGCGCAGGTAATTGTGTGTGCGTGTGTGTCCGCCGTTTTAAATGCTCCGATGAGGTTGATGCGACGTCATTAACGGTGGAATAGACGCTCAGAAGAGTCATCACCGTCAAGGCATCACTGCAAGTGCTTTACGCGGTTTGGGGCGGTAGAAGGGAAAATGTTACGTAACGAATAAAAATAAAAAAAAAAGGGAAAATGGACCAAGAATAGTAGAAGCGATGCATTTATTCGCTGCGTGTTTAGCGGAAACGTATTGTCCGAAGGACGTAAAAGAGAGTTGGAGAACGAAGAAGTAGTAGTAGTAGATTAGAAACATGAAAAATGGCAAAAGCTAAGTTTCAGTTTCGTTTCCGATCAAATTTTCGTTTCCAAATAAAAGAGCTCTTCTTCTCATAGCATAGTTTAGCGTGAACCTTTGCAGCTGCTGCTATCTATTTCTCCACTCAATACGAAAACTCTCGTATATTTCACGCTCCCTTCCTCAGGCATCTATATACCATGCGTCCTTGAAAATATCCCCGCCACAACCACGACAACAAAAACGCACCTAAAACTTAACAGGCCCGCCACAACCCACGCGGAAGCGCAGATTACTGAATGATACGGGGCTAAGGGGGACTCGTAGTGGAGCCCCGAGGACTTCACTTCATGTTTACCGTGGATTTAACGCGATTAACCTCGCATCTATCGCACTGACTACATGTCTTTTCGCGCTTGGCTGGGAGACTTTTCATAGTGAGCGAAAGGATAAGCAACAACTCCATCGAATGTTACTCGCGTTTGGCACGTCGTCTTAATAGGCTCTCTTTGACAAGTATCCCCTCTCAAGGACGCATTGGAGTGGCAAAAGAGAGAACGAGAAGAGGACACAAAGACGATGCTCAAACAAGGAGTAGCAAACGTCGAATGAATGACAACGAAGAGAAAAGTTTTGGGCTAACGGCGCACAGTGAAGAAAAGGGAAAGAAAGTATGATTAGCATTGCAACGCTTCGACTGGCAGGAATTTCCTTGGCCCAGTCCTGTACGCTTGGGTTGGTGGCAAGAATGGCTGGGAGCGTTCGTAAACAGCGCCACTCTGTTTCCAGACACGGTCGTTATCAGAAGCGTTACCAGCTCCGGAAGATGTCTAAACGTTACGTCATCGTAAGGGAAGGGATTTCCAGGAGCTTTCGGGGCAGTTACTTTTGGGCAACAACATTCCTCTGGCATGTACATTTTTTTTTTTTTGCAGAAGCTTCTCGCTACAGCAATGTAGAGAAGACAATGTTTGTCTCCATATCATCAGGTGTGAGAAGGCGAGTGTGGTACCAGAGCTTGCTGGTCAACCCACTTCTGTAAAGTTTACATAAGCGCATTTTCTATCAATTTATGTAGACGTTTGCAATGCAGAGGTCTTAACTGTCTTTAATCTCATGCGATATGCTTTCCGTTTTTGTTTTTGTTTTTGAATCAACGAGCTCACTTAGCGTGGCAATCTTAATTTCGAGCAATGTCTCGCATTGCAGCCTTATTGCGCCTGATCCTGGTGTTTTTACGGCGCACACAGCAACGCAAGAGAATTCCGAAATGGCCACGCCTGGCTTTCTTCGCAGCGTCCGTGCGCGGTCAGCTTAATTAAGTCTAGTACTTGCAGCGAAAGGAAGCGGGCGCGTGAGCGAGCGAGTGAGCGGACCTTGTCGAGCCACCGTACAAGGAAAAGGTTGGCGGCAGACAAGAGCTGCTGCCGAGGCGAGGCCATCCGGCTGGCCCCACGCCGTATCGAGGGAAGGAATCGCTACTCACCGTCCCTAGGAGGCGAAGGGCACGGACCACACGGTCCTCCCGGATATGTGCTGAGGTACGGATGCGTTGGATGAGTGGCGTAAGAGTTATGTAGAGGTCCGTTGTTGATGGGAAACGGGTAAGCCCCTAGTCCCCGGGGAGCTTGTTGGAAGCCCCCCGCACCATCATGACCTTGGCCTGGCGGACCCGGGTACGGAGAACGTAGAGGGTACGGTTGGTGAGGTCCGGGACCACCACCGAGCCCTTGGCTTTGGAGCTCCATGAAGGCGGACTTGCTGGACACAACTTCCGAGTCCAGCGGATCGGCTGCACCTCCCGACGACATGCCCGTCGGGTAGGTGGCCGAGAAGTCCGTGAAGTTCAGCGTGGTGGACGCCGGGTCCTTGCACTACTAGCCAAGTAACTGACGCCGACCGGGCACGCTCACCCGGGTCCGTGCGGACACCGGCCACGACGTCTTCACCGCACAACACAGCCGAAACAAAACACACAACACGGTCGAAACCCACGCACCACGACCAGCCAACGATTATTTACAAATCAAACACCAGGGAGGGCAGCACGCGACTTGCTTAGGAAAAGTCCTGGCAACACGTGTTGGCTTCTGAGGCCTCTCCTGTACAACTGAGAGGCATTCCAGTTTTTCTTGGTGGATCGTGAATCGGCTGCTGGCCTCCGCTGCTGCCTCTGACGCTTCCCCTCTCCTTCTTCCTCTGAGTCGGGAAAGGGAAAAGGCGAGGAGGATGAAAAGGGCAGGACCAAATGGAGTGGTGCTGACTGCGCTGGAGAAGCACCGCCCAAGCGAGGACGAACGCCGCGTCGGCTGCATTGGTCCGCCGCCGCCGCCGCCGCTGTGAATATAGCTCGATGGATGGATATATCCAGCACCCTTTTTTCTTTTGCTTTTCCCAGCGCGGTTTGAAAAGAAGCGCGCTAACGTCGGAAGCGCTCCGCCTCTTTCTGTGGAAAAGCGTTTGTAAGGTGCGTGCATCGTGCCGCTGGCACCCACTGCTGTCCTTTGAAGGAGATCATCCGACTCTGGCATGCAGTGTTGCCTGTTTGAGTCCAAAACCTAATATGTGAGCTGTGCAACAAACAAATCCCACCTCCTGCCTACGTTCCTCTCGTGTTTTTGTCCTATTTTATTAGTTTCTCATGGGTGGAATAGAGAGCTTATCATATTAGCCTTGTTGTCGAAGTTCGGGATGTGATTCTACACTGCTAAAATATTGTCTTATTTTTGTGCCACTCTGAAACCTCACATGTCATTGCCCTATACTGCACTATGAGAACGACAAGCGCACTAGCCTGCAAAAGGGCCCGGTGGCTGTTATTATATATATATATATATATATGACTTGACTCAAGTTCATGCTCCACAGTGTCGCTACGGTAATTTGTAACCTATAACTCAGAAACAATGCTTGGCAACTCGCAACCAACCCATACTATCTCCCTTCGAGCGAAATGGGGTACACTGTAGGAAACATAAGAGTGTACAGCTACACATCTGGTGTATCATTCTGCTTTGCTTCATGTGTAGAGAGCGTCATTTGAGGTTTTGAATCTTCCATTACAGTGTAAGCTGGTAAGAAACACCCCTCTATGCCACTCGAACAAGGCGTGTTCTCCGAAGTAATGCGGTCGCATCGCCGAGATATTTATTTCTCTGTGCTCGCACGTTAGAAGTTTAGGACGTAAGTGACGGATTGAGGTGCCCTGACGTGTTTTCGTTCTCCCCTCCTGTTAACTTTTTCTTTTTTACACATATTCCCATAAGCCTGTAAAGCAGCTGCCTGTCGAGCGTCCGGAATGAGCATCCATGTGCTAGCAGGAATAATGCAAGGCGGAAATATTTTCAACGAAATATGGCAAAGCCCTTTCGTCCTCGCCAACTGCACTGAGCTGAAGGAATGAAAGAGCACTCTTGCGGCTTCGTCTTGCTCAACAGCGGACAAAAAAAGACAAAAAGGAACACCGCGACATGCAACTAGTAAACGCAGAAAACAGACAAGCACAGTAATAGAATCAACTGACGGTTGGGGCCGACGGGAACCGTCTCGCGATTCCCACGATCCCCCGCACCACACACGGAGCCACACGACAACTCTTCTCGCCTCTCGTGCTGCTCATTTCTGATGATCACTCCGTGGCCAACTCCGAGAAAGAAGAGAAAAGGAAAACGAACGTGTTCCCTGTCTGTAATTGGCCAGCCTCAACTGGTAATGACACTGGCGCTTGACGAGCGCTGTCAGCTTGCCGCCACTGTGTCTACAGCTCGATAATAGATACATTTGTTCTTGTAGCGACTGCTACGGCACCTTGCTGCCTCTTCTCATTATTAGCGGCCAAAGCTCGACGGGGTAGATTCGCCTGCCTTTGCAGTCACCGCTTTTAACGCGGCCCTAAAGGGTTGTTATTCACTCCTTCCCGCTGATTCCAGCGAAAGCGACATCACACATATACACGACAAGTCAGGAGAAGTCAGGGAGTGTGGTGGGTAACGGTAGGGGTGTCTGTGTGTTCAGAGATGGTGCGATCGTGTATGTTGTACAAATGGCTTTTCTATTGTGTAGGGTTTTCTGGGTGTTTACTAGCAGGGTGTTGGAATGATGGGTCAAAGGACGTGACCAGAAAGGTCATTAAGGAACCGGCTATGTTTCTTTCTATATTTTTTTTTCTGTTCGCTAAGGCTTAATTAGTGTGCATAGTGCGTGGCGCGGTTCTTCGATTATCTTCTCTGTGTGTACATATGTGGTATGTCAACGACACCTTTGAGACAAATGGTCGATGGAATTGTCTGAAAAACTAAAGCGAATGAGAGCCCTGTCTGCAGTTACTCACTGCGCGCACTCGGTTGACTTCATTTAGTTGCAAGCAATCTTTTGACGTCGTATTGATGACTGTCATGATGCTCCATTGAAATTTAGCACTGAAATCCCAGACGCATGGGTGGTCCCTTGGTTCGCACGGCGACGGTGACGTGTGGCTCCATGCAGCTGTGCTATACGCAGTTTTTCCTGAGTTAGTCACAGACTGACAGGGTACAAAGTGGGAGAGAGAGAGATATATATATTTCAGGAAGAATAGGGCACATGCAGAGCGTTCCGTACGAAGTTGTCCCAGGATACACCTTTCCCTATCAGCACTCCAGGATACTGATGCAGATCAGCAGACATGCTGGTGGATTCCGGATGACACACCGCCATCTTGAAACAGCTTGGTCAAAGCGATGTCGTTCTAAAGTTTTCGTTACCAAATTTAACGACATTTAGAACAGCGTTTTGCGATTTAGCGAAGCTGCGCACTTCATTTATTGATGGTAATTATGTTTGGCTTGGAACTGCTATCAGAGAGAAACCCCGAGATAACCTGTGTCAAAGAACTGCTTATACAGACGTTACTAAAGACGAGTGTCGTGTCCAAATGGCGTGGTGGGTAGGTGTGGTGGCACCTACCTCATCCCTCTTTCTCACACAGGAACATGTGTCCACACCAGCAGACTGTACAGATCTGCAGCAACGCTACAGTACGAGATGTATCTGTGTATTTGCCATGCGTTAGGAGTCCTGCAAACATGATATATAATAGACATGGCCAATGTAATGGAATGCCAAGAGAAAGTGAAGTGGTGCATCACCCGATGAACGAGACCAAAGTGTTTTCTGTTATACTTGTACGGTACCTTTACCCCTGTTAGTTCAAACGGACATCGACCTACCCAAGTCCAGTTTGTTATTCATTTGCTCGCTTCGTCAGAAATCGCCGCTGTTATGTGTGTAATTTTTTTATATGTCCTTCTGGATAACGTGACGGGCCCCAAAACATTAGGAACCTGAGAGAAACTACGATTAAAACGCAACTGTGTTACTACAGAACCGGTCTGCATTTACATAAAAGTGCATCATGACTTGCTGCCGACATGCCTCAAGAATCTTGCTCAGCAAATTTACTCCAAATGTTACATAATACAATAGCAGTAGGAGAAAAAAAGACGTTGGCCCAGTGCTGTACTTTCGGCCCCAGACTATTAAACGGAAGGCACTATGTCAATGAGGAGTCCGGATGGCACTGGTCACGGAACCTGTCCCCGGGCACTTTTCTGTTCGCAGGAAGGTCGAGGTTCACCCACTTTAAGACCAGGTGAAGGATCCCATGATCTTCTGTAAAGCGCTTATAGATTTTCTTTCTGTACTGCTGCCAGGAGTGAACAGCCTTCACTGGTACCTGCGAAACAGATTTCGTGCGGGCTCCTTCCGTTTTGACCCGCCGTCCTCCTTGTCATCACTGTGGTGTTCCCCTCGGAACGTGGCATATTAGCCGAACTAGATACGACAACAATAGCGAGGTATAGTACTATATGCCATCTGGATATCGTCATACGGCACGAAGGCAGCTTGTATGGATATCCGTCTTGTATCAGATTATCTGAATGTGCTACAGTCGCGCAGCGGCCGCAGCGCACCATGACAAAGGCCACCAACTCTTTGCCGTAATTTCCGGTAGCAACGGCTCAAGAAGCAAAGTTTGTACGTGACAAGATTCCACAAATCTATGACAGGAAACTGAACAGCAGGTGCAGGGGCCATCTCAAGCTGCGCAGTAAAATATATAGACACAATTCCTCCTTTACAGGGAGGAAGAAGTCGCATCCGGCTGCGTTACATTTTACGCTCCTTTAAAGACAAGGAGGCCCCCCCGTTGCCCCACGTCTTCGTCAATCCAAAGTGGTTCTCGATGTGACCACGTCGCCTAAATTAGATTCTCATGTGTTCGGCTGATGACAACTTTGATGTTCACATCATTTGAAAAGTATTGTCGCAGTGAAGCATATTGTTTCAGCCTGGTTCAAGTAACTTGCGCGATCGATTCGAATGCTTGAATAAGGATTTATAACAATGACAATTATTTGAATGTGATCATGGGAAGGTTTTCGAGTGGTACAGTTACCTTATTAGTTATTACCAGTAGCCGAGAATAAATGATAACGATAAAGGAAAACGTAAATTCGACGATCGTCTAGTGGGAACAGGTCGATACTGCAGTATCTGAGGTCCGTCAAACCACCTCTACGCTACCCATCGTATTATCCGTCGGAGATATATTTCTATCCAATTTCCAATTAGAAATAATATTCTATCATATTTCTTCCAATCCGAGACATTTCTATCCAATATGACTAATCCATTAGCAGTGGTGCCGGGTCATCACCTACCAATCACTTATATATTTGGTGAGCCCTAAATCATTGTTTCATATGCCTGACCGAGTGCCACGCTTGTTATCATCCTCTCTTCACAGGCTTCGCCTCAACGTCGCATTCACGTCGCAATTCCGGCACATGATTGGATGCTGCGCATCCAGCTTGTGCACGGACTGCGCCGTCGTGGCTGACATTCATCATGTCCTTATGAACTGTATCTCATATAACACGGAAAGAGAAAATCTTCGAACACAGCTAAACAGGATAAACAAAAAGCCGTTTACACTGGTAGCACTTTTGGGACCTTACACCAGCATTGCTGAACATCGACAGGCGTTTTGACACTTCAAATTCATGAAATTCATCATTGACACCGGGCTACTTGGCTCTATGTAGACAACCAAGAACCACCGAGTTGAAATCCAGCCCTAAACATACTTACATCCTCAGTTACTCTCGTAGCACACCATGGTGAATGGGGTAAGGTACCGCACCAGGAGTGGTGGATCTCCCCAT
>JARGYV010056190.1:0-12291 GCA_029532675.1 Ornithodoros moubata | reverse complement strand
CTCGCTCCCAATGGCAGAAGTTGAGCGGCTACCGCCAGTCGACAACGCGAACGAGCCTCGAGGACTTTCTGCGGGCACACCAAGATGCGTCCATCATGCAGGAGGTGTGTTCAACCGAAACTGATGATCAATGTGAAAGTGGCGACAACGATGAAGATAACCACCTTGTCAATGAGCGCGCGCGATGAATGCTATCACCTACCTCGGAAAGTTCCCGATACACGCAACCTCTACGGAGACTACTTTTTGTCCTTAGACAAACTCGTAAAACATGTGTTAGACCGCGGTACTAAACTCACAGGAGTCACTGCTTTATTTTTATTTTTTACAATAAAACAGGACTATTCATCTAGGCCATCACCGTTCTCACTTGTTTTCAGTTTCTATCAAATGTCGCGTGGCGATTTCGCGAAAGCTCGCATATAACAATGCTCTGATATAACAATTGAATTTCGCGTTCCCGTCAGTATTGTTATAAACGGGCTCGACTGTACCTGCATAATGCATAACACACAATCTGAAATCAGGACTGCATCAGGGGGGGGGGGGGACGCAGAGGCAGAAGTGGTAGAGGATGAGGAGAGAGGGAGTGCTTACCCAGTTGTAAATCGATTCCCCTACTTCTCAACTGTTGCTTTGGGAGAAAGGGGTTGACTTACATTCTGGAAAATACGGTAGCTGCAGATACCTGTCGAAATTATCTGGAGTTCAGGAAATGGGGAAAAATCTGGAAACCTTAAGCCCTAACCTTGCGTATTCAATTGCTGCCGATTACTGGTGCTTTGCACTAATGTTGATGGTGTCCTCATAGGCACCTTGTCGTCTGCCTCCAATTTCACTAATTTTGACATATCAGTGTACTTACATCACCATTTTTTTTCACATTACTAGTGTGTTCCATGACGTAGTCCTTGTTACGTCACAGCTTGGCTACATGCTGCTGAAAGGCTGTGATCTTTTCTTCCATACCTTGTGGCGGCAAGGGTGTCCTGAAGGGACACCCTTGCATGTGGTGTTTTGTCGTGCATGTTGATAATGTTTTCTGGGTTATGAAGTTTGTATTCTGTGCTTTATATTGCTTAGTATTCTAGATTATTGCAGATGGACTAGTGCGTTACGCTACATTTCTAGTTCATAGTACTGTAATGCGGGAACAACGTGTTGCAACTTGGGGCTTGAGACTTTAACCCGTGTCCAATACTGGAAGGGTATGCGGGAAAGGTGTCGGAATGCACTCTCCTAAATTTTTTTTCTGTTGTGTTTCAGAATGGTTGATGTCGGTGGGCAGCGCTCTGAAAGACGGAAGTGGATTCACTGCTTTGAAAATGTCACCTCCATTATATTCCTAGTAGCCTTAAGTGAATATGACCAGATCCTTTTTGAATCTGATAATGAGGTGAGTCTCGTATCTCTTCTCTGTTCCTCTCTGTGAGGCAGAATCTCACAGCATCTGCGCTCCTTGTCTTTTACTGGCAAGGGGAATGTACTATTGTACCGGGCAGCTATTGGATGACTGCCTTTTACCTCTCAAGTGCCTCCTTAAAATCCTTGTCCCGAAGGTGCTTACATTTGGGCGTTTCTCTTGCAGCCCACAAGTAGTTTCCAGGTTTCACATATCTCACTGCAAAGTTCTACTAGGTGGTCAGGGACTGATTAAGAGAAAAAGTGGGTTTTATCGAGCTCACTCTGTATGCAGTCAAGGACGTAAAATATTGGACAGTGCAGGTACCAGGAATTGTCAGGAATCTGTGAAAAAAATGCCTGGAGTCAGAAAAATTATTGGCAGCCTATATGAGCGGCAAGATTATTGACGAATCTTTGCACCGCTGTCTATATGAGTTTTGTTGTTTCCATTTACTTTTCAGCTGCAATAAAAGCTGTTGTAGAGAGTGTGAATCTTGCTGCACTCTCCCTATCATGGGTGAGCTGTGAGGAGAGGGAAGGGTTGCGTGGGGAGCTTTTATTAAAAGTTGCCTGCGATAGTTTATTCGCTCTCTATGTGACCCCTTACACCGAAAACAGTTTGTGTGCGTCGCTCCAGCAGTACAACTTTGTAGCTTCGCAGACGAGAGGATAATAATCGAGACCCGTATTAAGAACATGTAGCCATAATTTTTTCGCAATTGCATTTCTTTCTGTGTGTGTGTGTGTGTGTGTATCGGGAAGGGGGGTCATATTTAAGGCCCCTGTTTTTTTGCTGCGTCAAATCCTGAATTCTGCAGCAGAGGCTAATCAATTCTGCATTTTTCCGTCCTTTCAATTTCAATCATCGCAGCTGGAGTAGGAAATCAGTTCTCGAGATGTAGGAATATCATTACAGATAAAAGAAAAAGAAGCTGTAGTCTTGCTATATATCAAGATACATTGTACTTCATTTTGAGAGGGATTGACATTTGTCACAGACTATCATGTTGTATTTGCTAAATTTCTTTGCATCTACCAAGTTGACTGAAGCAAGGAATGTTTCGTTTGAAAACTGAAATTTTGAAGAAAAAAAATTATGTTCTTCTTTCTTAGAACTGAGGTAGATGCTTATCACGCATTTTCGGGGTATTGCAGTGGCATTGTCGTGATACCGCCTAAAATGTAGCTTTTCCGTGTCCCCGCCAACTATGGTTTATTGAGGTTTCACTGTATATGAAAGGATTGTGCTGGAATGTTGGCCTGTTTTGACACAGACCCTACCTGCTGACCCTACCGACTAAGCGTGACGCATGGTCCTGCGACATTGTCTGCAAAAATTACGATGCATATCCACAGTTGTGCGAAAAATCGCGGAAAAGGAAAGGCACCAGTCATATCCCATGCCAACAAACACGGAAAATCTCGAGCGCTTTCTTGCGGACTGCGTGGGGCAGCCCCGTGGTGGACAAAGGCCCCCAGTTTCCTGGGGTTGTGGAAGTCTGGCTTCACCAGTGACCAGCCGCGTCCCGCGCTGTCATGAGAACGGTTGTGACAGAGACCTGGTGGAGGACCAGGAGAACCGAAAGAAACATTCAGCAGTTCATGGGGCGTACCCTCCTATGAGGGGCATTTTGAACGTTAGAATGACTGTGGTTATTTCACTTTTGCTCCCCTTATTTAAAAATCCTGGGCCAAGCAAAACTGAGGATATAACTGAGTACAGTGTGTGGTAACAAGCCTCACTAAAATAGAAAACAAAGTTTGTACGTAGTATACCTCATTGTGTCCAGCAGTTTGCAGCACGAGGCTCTGCTGCATTTATGCTTTAATGTAACTTTCAAGGTACAAATAATTCAGTTTCTTCAAACATAGGGCACAGTATCAGCTGACTGTCTTTTTTCTTTTTTGGACTTTCTCTGTGTTGTCACACCTGCCACCTTCATATCTTTGGCATTCTGTGGTGCTCTAGTAGCGACCCTAGTGGCTGTCAGCCAGTATCAGTCTGCTCGACTTTTCTTGGTCTTGACACCAGAGTGACCAGTGATCAGTGCCAGAGCTGACGTGTGCAATTTTGTTTCATGTTTCAGAACCGAATGGAGGAGAGTAAAGCATTATTCAAAACCATCATCACATATCCATGGTTCCAGAACTCCTCCGTAATTCTATTTCTAAACAAGAAGGACTTATTAGAAGAGAAAATTATGTATTCTCATTTAGTGGACTATTTCCCTGAGTATGATGGTAAGTGCTGTCTTGACTATTATTGCATACATTTGCCGGGCAATACTTTGTTTGTTCTTACTCTTTATTCCCTATACCTTGTATTATTCTGAACTGTCTTCTGTGAGCAGTAGTAAAGTATTGTCAAGATTAGTGAACTTTTTACCAGTTAACCGCAGTGGCAGATATTACAATGGTGATATTTGTAGGTCCCAAACAGGACCACGAAGCTGCACGGAATTTTATTCTCAAGGTGTATCTGGATCAAAACCCAGATAATAAGCGTATGGTGTATTCTCACTTTACCTGTGCCACAGGTCAGTTATGCAGTCATTTACAATGGAGGGCCCACTGACCCTTGCCATTCCCAAGCTTTACAGCAGGGAGGCTGTCACGTCCGTGTTTCACCCTGGCTGAATTCCTAAAGCCATTGCTCTGTTGAACCCAGCTTTGCAATGGGAGGCTGTAGTTAAGAGCTCAGTAGCTCTAGTAGACCAAGAGTTACTGCCAGCTCTGTAATGTCATGTACAGCAAGCTGCTCCCCCCGTGCTGTTTCATCTTCACCTAAGTTCTGGCGTTGTTTAGTACGCGACAGCAGTTTCTTTGAGCTAGAAGTAAAAATGTGGGTTGCATAGCATGTAATAGTACGTTTAGCTTCTTTGTTCCGCACTAATTTTAACCAGGATTGAAGTTCAGTCACTCCCGTGGTGGGGCTGATTTTAGAATGGAGTATTCGGTATGCCGTGACTGTGACTCCCTAAATAAAGAAGGATCATGTAGACGTTAGCTGAAGCGACGTGTCGGCTACAAAGGATGGAGTAAATTCATTGCTGCAAAAACAGGGTCATATTCTAAAAACCATGGGTTTTAGCCACCTGCTGCTTTTGTTTTATGCCTTGTAGTGTTCACTTTACATCATGCTGACATTGTAATGCTTATGGTGGAAGTCAGTCAATATGTTACAAGCTTCTTGCAAAAAACTTGCAATTAGGTTAATCACTGTACATGATACAGCTACAGGTTCAGCTTGATACAGCTTCTGGGTAGTGCATGTTCCATCCCTCACAGTTTACTTCATTCGCAACATAGGAAGAGAGTACCAGAAGCTACAAACTTGAGACTGCACATTGTGAATAGGATTGTTCAGCACGTACCTGATGTTTTTGCATGGAGACATAGCTACTTTGCTTTTCACTTATTGACTGACTCTTACGTATTGCCCATTTTTAATGTGCACTGTTGATGTGAAAAGCATTCCTGTCCCATAGATATCCCTTTAAATATGAGTGGGTCGCTCACTACGTGGCGGCTCCATGTTTTACATGTTCCTCTTATTAATTTCTTTTTTTATGTGTGCAGCTGTGCATTGTCACAGTCTGCTTTAATAAGATTGTCTCGGGCAAGGTAAACGTAGAGGTTCTTGCTTTTAGATATTTCTAGAGTAGTACAGTGCTCTGTGATAGTGATTTTCCCGGCATTTTCTGCTGGAAGCCCCAAAATCACGGTGGCCATTTCCCCGCATTGCAAAGCTCCAGCACCCCTGCCAGAGTATGATGCTGGGAAAGTTCTTGCCCCGCAGTGTTTCCCTGGCAAAACCCCTGTTGCTTATTCCCGCTTCTCCCTTCCATCCGTTCTGGCTTTTTGTAGGACCAAAGAAAGATGCCATTCACGCTAGGGAGTTCATCCTGAAAATGTTTGTGGACCTCAACCCAGACAGTGAAAAAATCATCTATTCCCATTTCACATGCGCCACAGGTAGGGCAGTTTTGTGTACACTGGTTGTCATTGGTGCTCCAGGTTGTTACACTCATCGTTCTGCTTTTGGGCACTGCAGCTGTACGCATGACTCGCTTCTTCGTGCTCGCTCCTGCTGAATCTTGGGCTCTCCTCCACTTTATGGATGTTGCATTAGAAGATGTTCGATTAAAGTTGCACGAAATCGTCTTTTTGCTGTGGCATTTCACCTTTTTCCTTTTCTTTGCCTCGGCCTGTCTTTTCTGCATGCTTGACCTCTTAAAGACACGGAGAACATTCGGATGGTGTTCTGCGCTGTCAAGGACACCATAATGCAAAACAACCTTAAAGAGTTCAACTTTGCCTGAGGGATGCCTTGCTGCAGCCGTATGTCTCTGGTTTGTTTTCTTCATCTTTTCTGCAGGTGGGGTGCGTTCTCTTCCGTAGCAGTGCCTGAAATATTGTGGCATGAATGTACAAATGTATAGCATGGTGAGGGCTTTGGAAGCCCTCTGACATTATGTGCAGACTTTTCGCAGGAATCCCTTGCATACTGGAAAGTACCATAAATTACTTGCCCAAGTTTTCTTAGGTGCTTTTTTTTAGTGAATTTGAGTCAAAGAACAGCAGCAACTGTTGCTGACAATGCAAGCTTCCTTCTCTCTCTCTCACCTTTCTTCCCTCCCAAAAAATTAAAGTAAAAAAAAACTTGTCATCCTCTAGCTCTCCTGTTGCAATCCTTGTACCTACTGGCATGTGCGATAAATACTTTTTACACTCTTTGGGTCTCGTGAGACAAGTCCAAGCATCTGACGGGGGGGACTGTTTGGTACTGTGCATTGCACTGCAGTAACTGCAGGCACTGATGACCACCTTTGGGTGCATGTACTGTGTCTGTTGTGTATTGCATGTTGAATACCCTGTTGTTATTCTTCACAAATCCCGTCAAATACGTACAGCTGTACTTTTCAGCCCGAAGGCCAAACCGAAGCACTCGGTAGTGCACAGAGGCTGACTTTACGTGTCTGTGTGACCTAATTGCTATGTTCATCCTCTGTTTCCAAGATAACTGGTTTATACCCATCCAAGTATGCTAGAAATTTGGCAAGATATAAATTGTTTAGACTCTTTCCGCATCTTTCGTGAGCGTACGAGGTATGGCTTGGTACAAGTTTGCTCTGATCAGAGCTTGATAGTCAGGTGTGTGTTGTCTGCTTTCACTTTCATCTTGATTGTTGGTCGGTTTGTCAGTGCGAGCAGTTGCTGGGCTGCCTCGTTCACAAACGATCGAGTCGGGTATCACCACTGCATGCAGTTTTTACAAGAGTAATTTTCATTTGAGTGGTGATGGCCTCACACGAGGGCTTCTGTCTCGTTTCAGACACGGAGAACATCAGGTTTGTGTTTGCTGCCGTGAAGGACACAATCTTGCAACTGAACTTGAAGGAGTACAACCTAGTGTAGGAATGCTTGACCACAGGTTTTCTTCCCTTTTGTTTGTTCACACTGGCGCTCTCTTAAGCACTGTGTGGTGTTGTGTGAGAGAGGCGAGGGGTCTTTCCACATGCTGCTGCTGCTCGCTTGCTCCGCACCACGGACAAGCCGAGGGAAGGAGGAAAGAGCGCCACCGAGCACGGCTTTTTATGCGAGCCGCAAAGGAGGGAGGGGCCCTGCCACCCACTCCTGGGACATTTGTCTCTCGTAGGCCTTATGAAGACAGACTGTTTCCTTGCCCACCTGGTTTTTTTCTCGTTTCTTTCCCAGAAGGACTTTTCCCCCTCCCAATGTGTGTGCTTTTTGCTTCCCAACTTTTTTTTAGCCCTCCTCTCTCCTGTCTCTGTTGCGGTAGTATTTAAGTTTCGTGTTTGCGTTTTATACACTGCCTTGAATTGAAAATGGCTTTCCTTGAGCTGAGGACGCTAAAAAGAAAAAATGGTGTCGAGAGAAATGGAAACAAAAAATTGTGTGGAGTGCCAAACTACCCTGCTCCCCACTTGCAGCAGCTGCTTTGGGCACAGCGGAGCCAAACGCACACTCGGCAGCGTTATCACTTGAGGGATGCACCACACCCAGTTAGGGAGGGGGGAAAAAATGATGGCAATTATCCGCCCACCTTGGGACCGCGCAGCAAAAAAAAAGAAGACGTGGGAAGGCGAAGTGGAGATGAACTTGCGCGGGTGTTAGAGTGTTTGTGTCGCTCAAAACTGATAGGAAGTCAGTGCTGCTTTCTTTCTAGATCCTATTTCCCATTTACCTTTTTTTTTTTTCCCTCATTCCCTGTCTCTCCTTGTTTTTACCTAGTCAATGTCTGTACATAATGAGTGGTGCATGGCAGCGTGGCACGACACGTGGTGGGGAGAACCGCAGTGGGTCCAATGTCTCCCGGCGAGTAGTGAAGGAGAGGAGCGTGCTCCACAAGAAGCCTTCTTTTTGCGTTTTGGGAGCGTGTCACTGAAAAGCAGGTCCTCTGTAGTCGGTGGCAGAATGACTGTCCCTCTCCGTTCTCTTTTTTTCTTTTTTGTTTCACTTTGTGTCCCTCCTTCCCCACCAATGGTGAAACCTTGAGGAAAATGCTGTTCGATTACTGGTTCTAGTGTGAACGAAAAAGCAAAGAAAGGTGCTGTCTGCTGTTTATTTTTATTTTTTTGTCCTCACTCTCTTGGACTGTGGAGGGGGAGAGAGATAAAAATGCCTGTGTAAAACTTTCCTGCATTTTGTGGTTCTCCTGTGCTACTCAGCCTTAACATGTGTGCTGAAAACTTCGAGAGGCAGCGACAAGCTTCGTGCCGGCGGTGTTGCTGCTGCTGGCGGGGCGGATGTGGATCGGGACAGCAGGAAGGACGTTATAGCATGTGGCGTTGTACATTTTTAACGTGCTCTGTGTATAGCATTGGTTGAGCCACAGGCTGGTCTATTGTGTTTAACTTCTTTCCTCGCCAAACGCGAGGAATGGAATCTGCCGTGGCACATATATAGTTACTTCTCTGTGTTGAGAGATCTGTTTGTTTCAGTATTTTGAGCCCCTCTCCCTTTCTCGATTCTGCCCATCTGCAGCAATGAAGAGAGGCAAGCAGTATTTTTGTCTGCAAATGCCAGGGTTTTTCTCGCATATTTGGGTTTGCAGTTTTGAAATGACACGTAGGTACCGCAAAAGGAACTTTGGGTTGCAATGTTGTCTCCTTTGTTCTGTATAAACTGCAGCGTATGGTGCACCCTTTTTGAGAGCAGAATGCTAGAACATGCCTTTTTACCAGCTGTGAGATGAAGAGAAAATAATTACTACTGCCACGTTGCCAATACCATAGCTGTCTGTGGAGTGTGAATGCTCCCAACCCACCCCTTCCCCCACTTGTAAAAAAGAAAAAAGAAAAAAAATTTTACCGCCATAGTGTAGCGGGATTGTTCAGAACGTGTAAGTCTTTCCTTGAGTGTTTAAAGTGCGTGCGCGTGGTTGTCTGTGTAAGCGAGAAAGGGTGAAGACCAGAGTGGATGTGTGGACTACTGGCCTGGGGGTTTCTAGCTCTTTTTGGTTTTGTCACTGGTGTGCAGACAGATACCACCCCCACCCTGCATCAGTGCTAGGCTGAGTCAAAGGTGCAAATCTTTCTCTGCAACGCTCGCTGGGTTAGCAGACAGACATGGCGTTGTGCATTCAGCGTACGAGGGAACCATTCTGAACTAGGAGACGAGAAGAAAAAAAAAAAAGTCACCGTGCTGTATTCAAAATGTGTGTATGCGCTTGATGAAATCCCTCCCCCCTCCCCTCAACCCGAGTAAAACAAAACAAAAAAAAAAAAAACAGGAAAAAAAATAGCTGCAAGTGCAGGGGAAAGTGCATTGTCAGTGCTCCTCCCTGCTGTGCCAGTTTTGGCTGCATCCGTTTCCCTGTAGGATTGTGTGCCACAAGGTCTTCGTATGTTTCCCTACCATCCCCCACCAGCCCCTGCCCCCCCTTGGGAGCCCCCCAAGGAGTGACCCATTCGGTGGAAAATACTTGGTACCTGATTCTTGTTGCATAAGGCAGGATGGAGTACAGATGCTTACCATACATGCTGCAAAATGCAAGTGTTTTGCAGTTTCTCTTCAACACTTTCAACACCTCTGTGAAGAGCGTGAGATATATATATATATACATATATATATAAATATATATATATATACACACACCACACACACAAAATGGGGTAACATGTTTCTTTGTTTTGTTTTTTCCTCCGAATCGCTTTCTAGGGACTAATGCAAATCCCAGTCATAGAAGTGGTCATTGCCAAGACTAGTGACGATTATTGAACTGAGGTTTGTAGTGATCTGGCACATTACTGCTGTGCGCATAATATTAAAATGTTATGCGATGAGTTTCTCTTGTCTCTTGCATTGAGGTGTGTATTTGATCGGCGTGCGATTATTCCTAGAATTGCTTCAGTTGTATGATGGGGAAGAACCAAAAGGGTACTTTGTTTCTGCTTGCTTCCTTTGATGGCAAAGTGCAAAAAGGGTGACAGCCTTCTTATGCTTCGTCAGTTCTGTGTGCATCATCGAGGAACATTTGCTGTGTGTGCACCGTCTGCCAGCATTGAAGACAGCCAAGATGACGAAGGTGACAAAACTCCCGGAGTGGTGCAGGACAGTGGTGTGTGTGTATGTGTCTGGGTGTGTGTGTGTGTGTGTCTGGGTGTGCTTGTGTGTGCATGTATATAATTATGGGGAAAGATGTGGGCTCTGAAAAAAAAAACAAAGCCAGAATTGTTTGGACATGGACTTTGAGGACTTTACCTTTATATGGATGTGTAAATTTGTAATATTCAAATTAATGCAACCGTTGGGTAAAGTATTGAATAAATTCTCTTAAAATTCTCGTTTGAAACCAAGCGAGCCGCCTCTCATGTGTCCCAGTGTCTTGTATTTTGTGATACAGGGTTCAGAAGCTGGAAAGGCTTCTTGAAACTTTCCTGCAGACCCATAGAGTTACACATCTCGTGTTAGACACTTGGGGAATGCAATTTCATGGAGGCCTCAGTATACATTTGGGGTGACGACTGAGCTACGAGGGTGAGGATGGGATAGCGGGGGCCCCTGGAACTATTGTGCCTGCACGTACTGATTTTGTGAAGGTATTCACTGTGTCTCCTGGCAGCAGAAGAGTGGAGAAGGGGCAAAACTGTTACGGACAATTCTGCTAGCCACTAAGGTGCCTATATGCAGAGCACTGAAGCTGTACCTGTGTTTTGTGAACCGTATGCTGCACGTCTGAAGGAGGTTTTAGAGAGGGAGAGAAAAGTATTGCTGAGTATGCTGTCACTCTTAGTCTCTCCCTGAAATCGTAAAGTGCAAAAGAAAACAGCAGCATCTCCCAGTTAACTGAGTCACTTCCGGTTGTTTTACCTCAGAAGTACTTCTACGAGAACACAAGTGTTGAAAGGATATCAGAATAGACGACGAAACTAAAAAGGTCCTGATGAACACTGCACAGTAGAACTGAGCATCCATCCTCACCTACGGAGATACATTGGGGAGGTAAGGTATCTGTGTTAAGGTGAGGTGAAATGTTTTTAGAAAAAGCTTGAGGTGAGGACTAGTGTCTCACAGGACTCAAGCTTATTTCGTGTAATGGTGCCAAGTGACACTTGCGCTCATTCTTTCAATTTTCGTTCCTTTATTTTTGTTTATATTTTTTTTTTATATCCCACATTTTGCAACGGGTGACCCATGCATCACTGTCGAAATGTTCCTATATAATCCCACGGCGTATTACGCATTGGATGGTTCGTTTCTGGCGTCGCACCTCCATGCCACTCTGCATTAATTTGAAGATTCGTTTACGTCAGACATGAACGTTAATAACAGAGTGATGCAGAGCCAGCCTTGGAGACCACAGGCTTAGTACCGCGGCTGAACAGGGCCAACTAACTAACCACAAGAACGGCAAGAAAGCACTTCGCCAATTAGCTAGACTGCGCAAAACGTGTGCTTTTTAAGGCTGCTAGAAGGCCCCCACCATAGGTCCGCATTTTACGAAAAATTCACTCAACATCACATCACCTCAACCTCGCAGCACTTCAACCTCATTGCCCCTCCCATCACTTCAACCTCAGAGCCCATAACACCACTCAACGTCATAGCCCATCACATCACCTCAACCTCATTGCCCCTCACATCATTTAACCTCATTCTACCTCACTATCCATAAGATCACTCAACATCATAACACGTAGCATCACATAAGCATTATGGCTGTTATATTTATGTCCTTTAGAGGGCAATGGGAGTGACGTTTATGATACCATTCAGGTGCGCGATATTAGTGTCGGGTCACAGTTGCCGTTTTCGAGAGTGCGTTTTGTGTGAGCACTTTAATCACATTATTTTGGATGTGTTCGCAGCTTCATGGTTGTGCATGATGCTTCTATGTATCATGCAGGGCTCATCCATGATTGTTGGAGGTGGTGTGGGCGGCGTCTCTTTCGCTGGTGCTGGCTCGTTGCCGTGAGGCATAGATGCTGGGGCGATGGGAGGAGAGGGGAAGGCAATAAGGGGGATGGGGGTGAGCCCTGGCTTGGTTGTTTGCCCACGTCGTAGCGTACAGCATGCGAGAAATCGGTGGAGGGAGGGGAAGGAGGGTTGTGTCAGTTTTTCATGTGCTTTGATGTGGGCTTACGATAAATTGATTGGATCAGTTTCCACCGCTGGCGAGTCACTAAGGTTTTGATGTCGAAGTATTCCAGGGAGAGGGGTTAAACAAGGTGGGGCGACATTTTCAAAGCCTGTCAGATACGGCAAGTTTGGGGATCCCTAGAAAAATTGCACGACCATGGATTTTGAAACTTTTTTCGTTTAGTGTCAGGCGTTGTGCTTGTTTGTTTGTGAGTGTATTGATATTGTACGATTGTTGCTACTTACTGCGGGAGATGTTGAAACTAACCCTGGCCCCTCAAC
>JARGYV010056186.1:0-14811 GCA_029532675.1 Ornithodoros moubata | reverse complement strand
GTGGACACTGCCGTTGTGAAAGGCATAGAATAAGCAAAGATGCAACACCGAGGAACAGCCATCGAGGCATCATGCGTACAACGACTAGAGCTCCTTCTCTCGACAGCAGTCCGCGGGACTTGGTACATCTCTTTCGCCATACGATTGGTACTCAGTGTGTCATATTACCAGCCTCACTCGTTCTACACATTTCGCCCGCACTCCTACAACTGGTGCCTGTTGTGTGTTCTGGAAAGGCCATCTTCCTCTTCGTGAGGAGAAATACTGCGGTCCAGCTGCAGCCACATATCATTCTTAAAAGCTGAAACATTTTCTAAAGTACACTGAAGGATGCAGCTGCTGCGGTTGGCATCGTTCACGGATTCCCAGGTGTTAGGATTGTTTGACGCAGAAATTCTGACTGCTAAGAGGAACACAATAACTTCAAGATTTAGTGACACAAAAATACTAAAGAAAAGCAGTACAGCCATTAGGACAAGTCAGCTTTTGGCAGGCTATTTTATGCAGCGATCTGTACGTGCAAAGTCATCTATTGCCACTATTGAGACAGGAAATTCAACTTCCACACTAAACGAACACATGGAGCTGTCGTGGAGCAGCAAAGGTTTCCCCAAGGAATGTGTGGGGCCGGCGCTTTGGAAATCTGCTAAATTGCGTGTTGCAGGCCGCACGTGATGTATGTGTAACGTGATGTTCGCATGACAGAGACAGTCCTGATTTCTGAAAATTAGACAACGGCCGTTAGCTCTGAAGTTATTGGGCCTTACTGATAGGGGGCGTAGTTGTGGCTTTGCGCGAGCGGCCCATCGATTGGAGTCTCAGCATTAAGCACTTCCCTGATTATAACAAAGATACCTACAGGAATAACACAACCTCAATAAGGTGTGATGTGAAATGGGTGATGGAATTTGGTTCGTGCGTGGGTAAGAAGTAGCTTCTTGGAGCAGTGACGCAACTTCTGCATATTCTATCAGTGTTGACATCGGTGGCTTCATACGTTCCCAAGTCTTTATTCTGTTAGAACTGCTTCATGAAAGTGATCTCTCCTGTTAATTACGACAAGGGTGCTCATAAAAGTGAGTTCTACTCTCTCCTTTCATCGCAGCGCCTCTACGAAGAAAGCAGTGGAACTCGCTGGGCAAATCTTGTCCCCGACCCCGTGCGGTAGATGTTGTGCCTTGCCCACATTGCACACAAAGACCTCTGTCGCGCCTAATTGTATAAGCCGCACGCAGAAAGCCTATTCGGATGCCATAAGAAGGCAGAAGAAAGCCCGCTCTGTCATTCGAGAGGTGAATGATCTGATACCACTGCTTCGTCGATGATCCTATACTGTGAGCTTTGCCGCATTAAAACAGCAAGGGCGTTGAAGCACGCTTCACAGGCAATCTCAGCTCCGTACTATTTTCCGTACTTACCACGAGCTCTCTGTTTCCAGTGACAAGAAGTGAAGCGCAGTGCGCATGAAGCGTTGAAGATCTCAATCAACTGAATGTATTATGCCGCATCGTATTTTAGGTACATCGATTTTTTTTCTTTTGAGTTCAAGCCGAAGGAAAGCGAAAGAATTACAACACGGAAAGGTCTGTCTGTCTCTTTGACCTAGCTCTTATGTAATATCAAGATAACTTTGCTGCGACTTTGCCGGTTAAGGGAAGACTATTCGCTTACTTCCCTTTCACTGTTACATGATTTCTCAGTCACACATTCATGCACGAGGTTTAAGACATGTGTGAGGACACCGTAGTACATCAACACATACTCCTCATGGGCGACAAGGAGCGATGACTCATTGTACTGGAGAAGTCAGCCAAAAGCTTGCGGTCTTGCATCCTCATCTTTTTCCACCTACATCCATCCATCCAGGAGCGATAAGGCTGGATTTGTTGACAATTTTGTTTCAGCTTCCGAATCAAGCAAGCGTTCCCTGGACATTCCATAGGAAGTCTCTGCGAACAATTCCTTCATTCCGATGCCGTCTTTCTTGCTTCATAAGTGTTGAAAGAATATTAAGAACTCAATTTCCGTTTTTTTTTCTTTCTTCCACGGCATACAAGCCGGAATTACGAAATTTAGACGATACGGAGACTTTGTCTCAATGTGGGGTTGCGACACGCAGCAGAAACCCCGTCACACACGTCGCACTCCCTTTGTGTGTCGCATCCGGGAGTAGCGTCCGCATGTGTGAACGTATTTTATATATCTTTATTTCATCTTCATTTTTTTTTGCACTGGCACATAGCACGTTTTGTAACAGATCGCGCGGCTCAAAGAGCTTCGCTCTTTACATCAAAATTCTTTCAAAAGCTTTGCTTTGTTTCGGAGTGGTGATATCATGAGGGATCTTACATCCGGCGCGTCTGATGGGTTGACGGCTGTTGAATGTTTTAGCAATGTGTGAAAATGTGTAGAAAAATCTTGGGGCGCCCTGTAGGTCCGCGACAGTAAGGGCAGACTGTGGCTTTTGCGTGCTCTATGTATATTTGCACGTTTTTGTGCGCAACTTTTGATTACTTTTTTTTGCGTATAATCTAGGCTCTGATGATTTCCAAAGAGTTATAAAGGAAACATTGGCTACAATGTAATTGTCATAAGTAAACTGTGTGCTTCACAGGCGCAGAGATGATGCGGGAAGGTTGTTAAGCAGCGGCGTAATCTTTTTGGTCGCGTCCATTGACCTATTTTTACTGCCTAATAAGAAGTGCCCTGTATGGTTCGTATGACTTCATTGCGGTAATTAGACTCGTAGAGTGATTAGTTGCTTCCTGCCTACCTGTTTGATAAAACAGAGAGAGGCAGAAGAAATGTTACTTTGGTGATGGCTCTTTCTTCAGTTGTTAGGCTTCAGTATTGAGATCAAATTACAGTGCTACTAGATACGATGGTTAGACGTAACGAACCTAATTTGAAGGGCTGTAACTTGGTAGAATCTTTTCCAGAGAGCTTCACCAGAGAGTTGGGTTTCTCGTTTGTTGTGGCTGTTGCTTTATTCAGGGTAGCTCGGGAATGCGCAGTGTCGAAGCCGAATCTACAGTGAGGTCACCCTGAGAAATACAATGGTATTTTTTGTTCCCTAACTTTGTTTTGAGCAAAGAGATTTCGAACTAATAACAATGACGTTGAAAGCATCGTTTATTATATAAATAGGGCAATATTCATGTTTTCTTTTTCACTGAAAAACTATTTCATTCAGTTCTGAGGCCCTTATGACTGTCTGTCTGTCACTTTGCTCGTGGCTGACATCCGCCGTATTTCGCTGTCTTAATCACTATCACTGCGCATTCTGAATAGTGTCAGACAGAGTAAGTCGTATTAGAGTCTGAGTGAAGAAAATATAATAACGAAGATAGGATGGGAGGTTGATTGCTCGAACTGACATTCCTCAAACATTGATTTCGATATAAGAAAAATATTGACACGTTGATTTCCTGTGTGTTCATCGAGGTAAGCACTACATATAAAATAAAATGATATAAATGAAGCGTATAAAGAAATAGCAGTTTTTTAGGGAAGAGAGAGAGAGAGAGAGAAAGTAAATGGCGCCATGGACAAAGCAGATGCGCGTATTGGTTTCTACTAGAGTTCCAAGTTATGCGCTGCCAGCGAAAATGACAGTTGGAGGGAGAGAGTGCTGTCCTCCTCGAGTGGTGAACATTAGTGACAGCAGTAAATGTAGTGGAAAATTAAAGCATCGAATTTTGAGTTGGTTCCCTGTAATCAGGTTTCGTGCAAAATAATAAAATAAAAAAGAAGAAATGAAGAAGCTATTTCTATATATAGGTTTCTGACGTCTGGTACCGAGAAATTTCCCCGCAGTCCTGTTCATGGTTCGAAGCGCGTTCCGCTGTCACGACTGAAACCCTTGTGGACGCCGTTTTTACATCTATTCATTTTGTCCCCAAGGCGGTTGCATTTCACCAGTTTTGTGGTGGTTTTGCTTTTAGAATGATCATGCAATATTTTCCAATTCCGACCTAATTTGCATGCAGCGTGCACTGTTCCAACTCGATCCTTCGAACGCAATGTCGTGCAGCACTCTGAAAAAACGAGCTTCACCAAATATGACGGTGAAAATGAATCACCATTCGGAGAGACATCGATCATTGGCACGATTTATCGGAAACGGAGGGCCTACATCTTTTCTCCTTTTACTTGCAGTGATGTGCATGTGTGTTACAAAATGGGATACGTCTACCGTTTCTCGCTATTCGCTTTCATTCGCTACTATGCGGCAGTACGTCGTCATCATTGATTTTAGGCAGGCAGAATGCACCAGTATAAATATATGTATCGCCAGCCGTGGCATATTTGATTGAGCCCATGACTGCATCTGCCGGTGAAATTTAAGCAACACGCTTGCGAACGGTGACTTTCGTCCCCAAGGGCTTTCAATCGCATTTGCTCATAATGGTATGCGGGGATGTGTATATTTATGGGACGAGCGAGCAAACGAGGATTCCTGTGTTGACATTACGATCCACGAGAACCGTGCTTGCTTCCGAGGTTGTCAGGGCGTCTATTCAGGGAAAGCTCCTTCAACCCGAAATTCAGGCTGGATTCGCATGCGCCTGCACACGCGATGAAAGGCGATGATGATAAGGATTCAGTTACGGGCTCTTTGGTTACGAAAAGCTATTGCTATCTTCTTCCACATCATGAGGTCGTGTTTATGCATGTCGAAGCACGTGAGGAGGTTTCGTGTAAAGAATGAAGATTGCTAAGTACATGATCCTTCTCGGGGTTCGCCTGAACGTCGCATTCACGCCGCAGTTCGGGCACATGATCAGACGTCCAGCTTGTGCTCGGACCGCGGTGCCATGGGTAATATCCATCGTATTCTCATGAACTGCACCTTATACGCCACTGAAAGGCGATGGCTTCGGACTCGGCTTACAAGATCAACAAAAAGCCCTTTACACTGGAGTCACCTTTGAGGTCCTACACCAGCACTGCAGAACATCGGCAGATGCTTCAATTCTTCACGAAATCCGTAGACAACAAAGACCACAACGACCCACCGAATTGAACGCCAGGTCTGGTCATCACGTTCATACTTCGTACTTTCCACAGGTCCATACTTAGTCTACATCTTCTTCTTTTGCCTCCACCTATCTGGCCACTGGCCACGGCGGCGTTTGGCCACGGATTAGCGTGGGTATTGGTAAGTTAGAAGCGGGCTGTCGCCATTAAGAAATGGTATAGAGCGCTTTCGATATCTTTGTCACAGTACCCTAGGTGTAGCTTTCCAAATGAGAGAATGGATGCGAGGGTGAAGGGAATTCCGTGCCGGCGGCGAAATAGTATGTACTGGACTTAGATGATGTACTCTTCTCTATATCTGTTGTCGAGCTCTTATTGTTCAGGTAACAGAATGCCATTTTGTCAACATCGTCTGGCAGAATTTTCTGCCATTTGCTTTTGCAATCGATATCAGCGAAAGGGTACTTCGGCAATAGTAACACAAGGTATGGTCACGAAGCCCACTTTTGTTGAAATCCAAGCCCATGTAAAGCTAGCGAAATGGAAGCTTATATACACCTACATATAACTAAAAGGTGAACTGTTCTGCGGCGCTGTAACACGATGAGGCTGATTTCCAGTTAATCGATACTGTTCAATTCTAGCTCTGCGGTGAGTCCCACGTCGTCCGTATTTACTTTGGTATGACGCCGTCGCGCAATAGTGGCTTCACACTAATTGAAAATGCGCGAATTAGTCGAACGTCGTGTGTTCGGGTAGTACGGTCGATAGCACTGCGCTCGCCGGCACTAGATTAAATTCGGCCACTCTGTATGATACGGTGTAAGCGAGAGCAGATACCCTGCGTAGCTGGTTTCCCTGATAAACAGGAATGGTCAACAACGTCCAGAAAAGGCGGGAAGGCAGGCATACTGTTTTTAAACCTAAACCTTAGCATCGAAATGATGCGATCCTTTAAAGTTAAGACATGGTCAATTACAACACGGTTAGTTCTCACAGGGACGTACCTTGATTTGTCTGGTCAAACAAAAACGGGAATAGTATTTGTACCTGATCATCTGTACTAGAGTAAGGCTGGTTCTTCGGTGATAGCCTGTCTCACCTCATCCCGCTCTCTGTAAGTGCGATGAGGGGCTTCAGTCGGACAGATAGGAAAAACAATGGGCGTATTTCTTTTTGTGACTCTGAACACAGGTGCACAAATATCATGAAAGGGCGTATGCGCATTACTCCTTCCTTATATAATCATGGAGGAGAAAGGGTACTCAACGCGAGAATGTTATCATTCGATGACGATACAATTGACCAAAAGCCACTCTGATTAGTGTGCACGGCACTTCCGTATTCACTGTTATCAAATGCGGCACTGTCTATGAGAACGTCCCCTTGACATAACGCAGGGCAGTAACCCATAAACTCTGGCTGAAAGGAAAGAATAACAATAAAAGCTTACTCTCTGCTAGTCTCGCGATAAGATTGGGTTGCCGCCACCCCCTTGACGTTCTTCGTGCTTATTTACGACCTTGTTTAATTTGTTCCAAGTGCCTGAAGCTCATTAATTGAGTTCCATAATTAAGCTGAAGACGAGGAGGGACAAAAGCGCACGGACCGCGCGTACTCCTCTAATGGACTCAGATACTCGATGAGGATGAAGTGTGCTCAAAATGGGCATGAGGGGAACGCGCCCCGAGGATTGCGGCCCCGAGAGTTAAGCTGTACAGATGCTAAGAACCACTGCGAAACGATTTATACGATACTGCGCTTAGAGGCTGTCGGACTGCGGCGTCTTGGCTGTCGCCTTCATGTTCTTATGAACTTTGCCTTATACTCCACGTTTAAAGTGGAGTCAGGTTTGGGACCCTACACAGCAAATCAAAAGGTACTTTGATTCTTCACGAAATTCGTCACAAACACCGGACTACTTGGTCCCCTGTAGACAACTAAGGGCGCCGATACCAACGGAGTTGAACGATAGCCCTGATCACCGCGTTCATACTTAATTTTACCCTCATTTACTAACTTAGCACACGATGGTAATGGGGTAGGGTACCACTCTTCACATCATATCCATCATTTATTTTTGTTGGTAGTGTCGTTTCGGTGGAGGGTGTTGTGGGGGGACTTGGTTTCCAGCGGTACCATTGGTGTCTAGTATATAGAAAGCTGTCATTCACCTCTACACTGTTTTATTTTCGCTGTAATGTAGACTTTTATATCGTAAAAGCGTACTTGGGCATTGCCTTGTACATTCACTCACGGCTGACTGCAGTTGGAAAAGTTCATTTACAAACCGGCTTGTTTCGTTGTTTTCGGCTTGTTTTCGTTGCCGCTAGCTAAAATTTGGAAATGACGTACTTCCGATATGCACCTACGATACGTGAGTCGCTCTTCGTTTTCGTTGCACTGTCTCGGTGGTGGACTTATCGGGTTGGAAAATCTGTGCAACTAAAACTCTCTAATAACACAGCAATTAACCGGTAAGCAGCAACAAAGCAAATGTTATTTGTGTGTTTTTCGTGCAGACGCCAGCACTTATTTGGTTACCCTGAAAAGTGCAGGTCTTTAGCACGAAAGAATGGTAGCAAATCATATTTTCTGAGATGCCTCTTATAGTAATTCCTTCTTCCAAGTACTTTGGCATTGTATTCTAGTTTGTTATTCAGCATTCGGATTAATACCTTAACCCGTGGACACGAGAGGTGCAATAGCTGCCGTACTGTGATTCGTTAGTACCAGATAAAAAAAAAAAAAAAAAGAAACGTCACGGGCAACCTGGCGGTATCTTTGCGGTAAGGCAGGGCGGTCCTTCACGTGAACCTATCGAAAGCGAATAATGAATCGTCGACAAAAGCACGCTCAGAGCGTTGCACGAGATGAACGGAGCTTCATCTCACATTCCGAACGCATTTATCACAGACGCTTTCCAATCTTCCTAGACATCCAATCTGCCCAGTGATGAAAAGAAGCTGACAGTGCATGATACACTGTAACTGCAGACTATTTGTTCTTGCCTTGTTGGTGGAAATATTGCAGTTCGTGAAATGAGCCGGCATCTCATTTTCTGTCATGACCTGTGTAGTTATAGAGCGCAAGGCTGTACCTAACCGTCTGACTTCATTTGACTTGACGTGTTAGCAAAGAAAATGACATGTAATTCATCACCTTATTACCCCCAAAAATGGCGATGCAAGGACATTGAAATATCACCCTGGAATCATGCCAGCTTTCGTCTCCCACTCGCGTGTGTATACTCCTTGTACATGCATCGGTCAGTCCGAGATCCTACATCGACTCTCCGCTTCAAACGCCTGACGTAAACCCACGAATTATTATATCATTATTGCTTCAAATGCTCCGCTCCTTTCACTTGAGAATGTTCCTCTGCAGCATCCATGCTGTATAGGATGGAAATATTCCTCCAAATGTTTCATAGATCATTGGACTTCATGCTTTCTAGTATTTTGTTCCCGGATTCTGAAGTTGTTGTTTTTCTGCGTTTTATGTCACCTATACATGTATTTTGTTTTTACTTGTTTCTGCAAGCGTTGCTTGTAACTGCTCCTGGTATGTTTGAGAGGTCGTGGGACACGAACATTCACGCTTCAGCAGCACGCATTGGATATTTTCAGCTCAACTGGCCGATGTCTAGTACTTTCGATACCCATTATCAGTTACCTTCCAAACGCACGTTATAGTTGAAGCACCAGTATCAAGCAAAAAAAGGTTAAATCAGTCATTAAATATTAATGAAGACGGAATCGAATCGAGCATACTCGCACAGAGAAGCATAGTGACCTCGTCACTATAGTCGAAGTTCGCAAGCCCTTATTACAGCGTCGAAGCCGTAAAAAGCTATCGACTCGGCTTGGCATTCTCACGTGAAGGAGTGAACATAAGTATGTCGCAAAGCCGATCGATTTCGTCTCTTAGGCTCCCGTTATTTCGTGCGCAAACTGTCACCGCACCATGCAAAAGCGAGTACCATATAAACCGCATGCTGTGGAAGGAATCCCACACTCTATTCGCTGAATCACTGTAGAGATCATGCTCAGCATGCATAGCGGGAAATAAATGTAGTCTCACGTTTCTCAAACTGCGCGACATGAAAAAAAAAAAAAAAAAGAAAACGGTGGATTACTAGTTACCATGTGTCTCTGACCCGACAACGAATAGAGCGACAGTGCAAGATGTACATGTATTCGAAAGCGAATCCCCATGTTAGCGGCGGTTGCACCGTCCAAGGAAGACAGAAGTTTCGTTTTATCGAGAATCATCACTGGCCCAGCGGGAATGGCGCACGGACCTCATGGGCCGAACCTATCTGCTAACCGAAATCGGTCCTTCTGCATTCTAGGCAGCCTACCATATCCACTTCCCTCCCTTGTACACAAGCTTCGGCTAACCGTTCCGTGAGTTTTACAGCTCAAGCACATAGCTGGCTACAGTACTTCAAGCATTTGCTTTCCCGTTGTATGAAACGTTTCGTGAGTCCTCATGTATTGTGGGAGTAAACCCCTCAACCTTGCAATTTGTGGGACCTCCCGACGGCGCAGTCCATGCCAGGTCACGTTCGGTTAAGTGTGAAGTTCCGCAGGCTCCGAATCGCTTCAGATTCTGTAGATGCAACATATACCCGCTAGTGCGATATCCGAGTATATAGACTCTGACTGGATGTTTGTCTTGGGAAAGAGCTCTTGCATTGTGTATCATATCAGGATAGTTGCCTCACCAGATTACTCATTACGTCAGTGCCAGCAAACACGGAGCACCAAGTCCTAAACTGTAAACGCTTCGCTGGGGGAAGACTCGTTACATATTCGTTCTCAAGCGACATGCTCACTAGATTTGCCTACAGTCAACGTAACTTGAATGGCGTATTGCGTTGCACTGACGTCATTACTATGAAACTGAAAGATGGCGTACTGTAACCTGTGAAATCCATAGCTTAAAAAGTCTGAGCTTGGGCAACGAAAATGGCAATATACTGACATTGAGGGCAGAAGAAGAGTTCTGTTTCTGTCTATCGTACCTTTCGTTGCCCAAGCGCAGGCTTTTTACGCTATAGATTTCGTCCACCAGCCCACCTGCACATCTGCTGTTTTAACATGTGAAAGGCAAGTTTGTGTTATTTCTCTGCCAATTGTCGTGTCATTGCACCTGCCACCACAACAGATGAAATTCTAACTTTGCTTGATGAAGTAGGAGAACCAGTTGTGACACCTCTAAATCTCGGCTCTCCCACTGCAACAGGTTACCCAGCAACCAAATGGCGCAGCGACATAGAGAACTCATCTCACCAACGCTTTCCCCAATAGGGAGGAAGCGCTCCCGGCGGTTTAGCATAGCTGCCGCTAGGAGGGCGCCATTGGCGGTCTCTACACCGGCACACTCGAAATCGGTCGCACACGGAACTCGGGCTCCAGCGGGACTACCCGCGAACTTTTTACTCTCCGTAGTTGTTAGCGAAATTGGTAGGAGCTTTTATGTTCGAGTAGAAAGTTGTACTAGCTCGGGCTTTGTTCAAGTGCCTGTGTACGTTCGAAGATTGTTTTTCTGATTCCGCCAGTCACGTAGAGACGACGACGTCGGAGAGAAAGGTTACTTATAGGTGAACAGCATGAAGAACTGCTGTACTTACTGTTTCTCCTCGTCGTGTGTCTTCTGCTGATTTCACGCGATTTTTTTCGTGCTGTGATGCGGTGTACGTGCAACGTGTGACATACGGGTCGTGTCAGTGGTGGTGTTTTCGGTAGACGTTCACGCGGTACTTTGCAGCGGCGAAATAGTGTTACTTTTTATTTTTCCTCATGCTGCAGGGAAGTACGAGTGGATACCGCAAGAAAACATCTCGACGGCGGAGTAAGGAACGGTTTTGACGTCGTAAAAACGCAACAAGGGGTAAGAAAGGTATGGCGAAATTCTGTATTCGAAGTTCGCAGCATCGATGGCCAAGAGCTTCATGTAATAGTCCGAAAGTATTACGTCCGACTATTATTAATATATTCGAATATTTTCTTACTTTGTCGAACAGAACGTGCTGGGACAGTACTGGGGCCCTTGTCAAACTTTCCACTGAGCCTGAGTTATACGAAAAATCATGAGATCTGAAGCTCAAATCAAACTTGAAGTGTACGGACGAGCTCACGTGCGTATCCTTCCGTTGTTTGTTGGCTCAGGCTTCCTGACATCCCGGACCTCGTCCACAAGCTGGTGCGCGTATGAATGATAAGCAGCGATGGCTGTTAGGTGAGCTATGGTACAGAGTCTAGTAGAAGTAAAAACTAAAATAAATAGTTATCCAAGGTCTAGACGATTCACCGTTACGTCGAACACTCCCTTTCGGAAGAAATACTGTAATCTTTACGAGTCGTAGAGTGTTCATATACCGAAAGTGGAGGACGGCTACTAACGGAACGTAGGAAATGGCCGATAAAGTCAGAATCGAGCTTTACGCAATCGAGAAAAAAGGAAGTGTTATTTATTACAGTTCTCTAGAAATGTTTAACGCAGTGCCTTCGCTGAGCTCCTACGTTGTAAGAATCGGATATTACTTCTCTCCATCTCCATATCTTCTGTTCGTGAGTTTGACGTTATTCCAGCGCTATTATTGGCGCTCTACGTTTGTAGTGACGATTGACTGAACGATTGAAAAGGCTGAATGTTGGGCTTATACTACGAATTTCCACGCCTAATGGCTCGATGTGAGTGGAAATTTCCGCTGAGCCCCACGGGATTACCACAGCATTTCTGTAAACGTGCGCACGCTTCACGATCGGCTTGTCCTAGAATTTCCTCGCAACGTTCTTTGTATCTGCTCCAGACACTTGCCTCCTTTTTTATTTTTTGCTTTCGAATCTGATATGGTATTGTGATCCAGCATAATGCCAAGAAGGCAACGGACATTCCTACCCCTCACCATTGATGTCAGTTATGTCTACTGCCCAGTGGCGTACCCATAAAAGATATCTGCTATTGGATGGTCGCGGTTCTCTGTCTTGCTTTTGTCTTAGATATGTGCGTAACGGTTGCTACGCTTTTGGCAAAGGATTTCGCCTCCACTGAAGCACGCGTGTTTCGATGTGGATGTATGTAATGTATGAGACGTATGTAATATATAGGACTCCGATGCCAGCTGGTGCTTCAAAGCTATTACGTCAAATTATTCTTCACTTGGTGGGCGAATGGAACGTGAAATAAATGACGCAAACAGCGTAAGAACTTATGACACTCCCTCCCTAGCAGCACAGTGGACTGAAAGTCGGGTGCATCTGTTTCTCACTTTTTTTCTGCCGTGCTGCGAACTATAAGAGCAACCTTGATCAATCCGTCCACCCTTATTGCACTCGCGTTTCAGTACATCGTGCTGCTTGGGCTTGTGGGTAGCGCATTTATCGTGTTGTGATGCTTTTAAAGATGCGGTCATAGTCATGCACGGATACCAAACCAGTTTCTTGATGCACACAAAAAGAGGCCGCAGAGTTTATGCAATTGTCATTTGCTGTTGGCGAGTACAGCGTCGGTGGCTGATGTCATTTCATTATGAAGAAGCGCAGCCTCTGTGCGAAAAAATCGGTAGCTTCCAACCTGAGGCGTTTTGTTTTAACTGATTCATATTTCTTTTCGGGTAGCAGTCTGTATACCGCTACTATATGTTTTCAAGGGAAATTTGTTACACGAGGTGTGAAACAGCCGCGAATACTTCTGAATTGATTCTGCGACTCATATTTTAATTTCTAAAATATGATGAAAACATTTGCGTATAACAGGTATGTTTTATGAGTTGCTGTAGCGCAGTCGTATCGATCTACAGCGCAATCACTGTCAGTATTTACATATATCCATCGTTTATACCATCATTAGGGCGCTATTAATGAAGTCTTCAGGAAAAGGAATCCTATAGCGCGAGCATTCGTCCTCCTTCTTGAATAGCGCGATGTCCGAAGCTGAGCAGCATGATTGTGCTCATTTGAATGAAACGACAGTTAAATCATGCGGATGGTGATTCGCTATGAATACGTACTAACGGGTGCGCTAAAAAACCATACGTCTCACTCGGTGTCTTTGCGCAAAATTCTTTATATACGGAAGCTACAAAGGCAGAGCATAGAAGCATGCTGTTTAGGAAGAACATTGTCTGAGGGTGCAGGTGTGGCAGGCGGATCCAAGGATTTGGAAGCAGTTTCCTTGGAATTCCCATCAGGAATGTAAAAAGATGGCTATCTGTCTGAAATGCGTTCTTTCTTAAGCCTATTGCTTGTACAACCGTTTCACCGTATGTTTTCTGGCGTTGTTTGAGTAAGTTGATGATCGTGCTCTCGACAAATGAGAATTGAGAGTCAATCAGCATTCAAAACGCTATCTATAACTGATTTGACTGATAGAACACAGTATAACGGTTGATGTAGTTATATTTATGTTCCCCCGTTTTATGTGGCGTGATTACGTGATTTTACAATGTGCTCGATTTGCCGAGGACATGAAACACTTCAATGCGACCAGCCGAATTTTAATCTCGAGATTCTCCTCTCTCTGTTCTTCTGATGTGAAGTTCTAATATGTGATATTCGAAATGACACACTCCTAGGCCGACAGCGGCGTAGTCAATGAAAGCACCTGCTTTGAAAGTACCATTGCACTTATCACATAGTACGCTTTAAATCGCAAGCGATGTGCGGATGTACGACTGCCGGAGACCTCCTCATTAAAGTGGCGTAAGAGGACAGACACAGCCTAAGTGACTGATAGAGGGGGTTTTTTAGGCATTCGTGCAGCCTGGCCTGATTGGAGTTCGCGTAGGGAGCGTCAATGGCGACTGACGAACAGGCAGACAGACCTTCCTTCTATCGCGGACCGGTAGTTGGAGCAATTGATGGCGCTTCAGGCAGGTCGAATGCCCGTGAGGCGGTGAGAGTGGTCTCTCTTGTCTTTCGCTCTGGCACTCCCATCAGTTTACTGCCGCGTTACTTCTCGCAGAGACGAATTTTCCTAACGCGCGTTTGCCTAATCCAAGTAGATTGCTTCGGAATGGTGGTCTGCCGTTCATCTGACATGGCTCCTCTCAGCTGTTTGTGTTACTGTTGACAGGAAATCTTTGCTGATCGAAACGCAGGCTATATGCTCTCTTCGGGTTTTCGCCTCTCTTTGTAGAATGACTGTTTTGCGTTGCATTTCCCCGACCGCCCGTATTTTTCATCCTTCGCACGCACGCACGCACGCACGCATGCTCTCTCTCTCTCTCTCTCTCTCAAAGGAAAAATACGAGAAAAGAAGGCAAAACACTGGAGATGAAAGCTATAGTATTTCGGCATTAGAGCTTGCCGCCAGGCAAGAGCAGGCAGACTGCACCTCTTTCCCTACACGTCAACCCGCGCAGAGCTAAGGTTATCGATATGTGCTTAGCTACTCCATAGTAAAAGGTTATTCACAAGTCATGAGTTCATCGTGGCCTATTCAATGACCCCCTCCCCCTACTCCCCCCCCCTCCACGCACGCACGCACGCACGCACGCGCGCACACACACACACGCGCACACGCGCGCACACGCGCACACACCTCGCACGCGCGCACACACGCACACACACCTCGCACGCGCGCACACACGCGCACACGCACGCACGCGCACACGCGCACATACCTCGCACGCACGCGCACACGCGCACACACCTCGCACGCGCGCACACACACACACACACCTCGCACGCGCGCACACACACACACGCGCACGCACGCACACGCACGCACGCACGCGGTTCACCGCTGTGTTTACGCAGTTTGTTCAAATGCAAAAATAAATAAAAATCTCTATTTGACATGCCAAAATATGCGACTGAA
>JARGYV010055866.1:0-15039 GCA_029532675.1 Ornithodoros moubata | reverse complement strand
TTTTTTTTTTCTTTTTTGCGGGTAGCGGCTACTTACTAAGCTGACGGTGAAAGAGTAGACGCTGTATGTCCCATACTCAATGGTCTCTGAAAAATAGTCATACGAAAACAAGCCGCTGAAGGAACAGAAATTAATAATTCGTTATGGATCTCTCAAAATACTAAATGCTCGCTGGCTGTTCACTTCATATTAAGTGCAGCAACTTCTGAAAGAGACTGTAAAGGCCACTTACTATAAGTAATACCATCGTCCCAAAAAAGTTCTCCTTGGGCGCTTCCTTCTTGAGGGTATACTTGCAGAGTGAAAGGTGCGTCGAACCTTAATAGAAGTTGAATGGGGGGTATCACAATGAGTATTTTTCGCATCAATATATCTACAATCTAAAAACACAACTTTGCCGCATAACACGGTGAGAGCGAATCACTTTTCACGAATAATATCACTCGTACACCTGATTGGTGAAACATCCCCTTTGACTTATAAAAAATCTGCTATGACTATGTCAGCGAAATTACTTGAGGAAAATTACCTTTCTTCTGTGTTGAGATTCAGCTTTTGCGTGGGAATTATGGAACCGCCGCGGACGTACAACGGTATAGGCGTATCCATCGTGATGGAATTCAGCACCATATATTCACCCGTGCTGACGAATGGCGCATACTTCTCGGGGTTTAGAAAAAAAGAAAGAAAAGACGTTGAGTAATAGCTCTATCTGGACTCGGAAGTGCTTACATCGTGCCAGGAATACCACACTCCTGCCGGGATGTAGAACGACATGTAGGTCTGTCTCTGTAAGCACACGATAAAAGGCCGTAAATATAGAATTAATAGGGCGTAGTCAGACAAGCTTACTTCTTCGAGTACCGGCGATATTAGGAGTGATTTTCCCCACATGAACTGCGTGTCAATGCCAAAAGTTTGGCTGTCCTTGGAGAACCTGATGTTCATTCAAAGAATACATTTAGTCCCCGAATCCCTGAAAGCATCCCTACTTAGTTAATTAGGTGCGCTGAAATGTACTCGTAAAACAGTGGCTGTGCGACAGGTGTTCCCTTGACATGGGCCTTGTAGAAGAGGGTGTACAAATAAGGCAGCAGCTCGTAACGGATTTGTAACGCAGAACGGATGATTTCAACAGCTTCTCGACTGAACATCGCCGGGTCTTGGTCCTGGAACGTTCAGAAGCGTACATAATATGTCAACATGGACTGTGCAAATGCAGCACGATACCGCGTTGATTGACAATAAAATAGCGTATATATGCAGGGGAACTGGTGAAGGAATTACGCGTATACGTACTGGTGCTGAAAAATGATTGTGATTTCTGCTGAAAGGATAGAACGCCCCTAGTTGCATCCATCGGACACAGAGTTCCTCGGTGGGCGTACCACGGTAACCGCATACGTTGGCTCCAACCTGCGCGCATCCGCACGAAACGCTTCTAAAGATCCCCTTTAGTGCACAAAGGAGTGTCATTGTGTGGCTGTCTACTTACGTAAGGTATCCCGAACATGTTGAACTCTAACATACCTGCGAGAGTCGTGTCCAAAGCTCAATGAGCAACTCCAACGACACGTTGATAACGACACACTGAAAACTGCGATAAAATTGGTGAAACGTCACTGAGGAAGCTTGTCACAAAACTTGGGATGTATACAGGATGTCAACACAGGACAAAACAAATAAAGAAATGAAGGATTGTACTATCCTTATCTGGAGCGAGGTCCAAGTTCTGAAACAGTTTTTTATGGCATCTCGCTGGTAGCAACCGAATATACACGTTCACACGCTGTACCCTGTGAGTTGTCAGCTCAAGAAATTCACGAGTCAGTCTATGCGTGCGAGTGCAAGAGCTGACACCCACACCTTTCTTGGCAACACCAAACAACAAGACAGTCTCCAGGTATTCTCCAAATATTCTGACAGGCAGTTCATGGTTCCTTGATTTTTTTTTTCCTTTGGCTCTCTTATGCATTATGTTTCTAATATGCTTATGTTTGTTCAGCTTTTTATTTGCTTTGCTGATACGTCTTTGTTTTGCGTCTTCCACAATGTATCTCAGAGTGTGACGCCCTTCTGTGGCATCGACAAGACGCCAGAAGTATAAATAAATAAAATAAGAAAGACGTATGGTAACTTACCAATAATAGACCTTCGCATCTCGGACCATCGGCTAGTGTCATCTCCCAGCCAATGCCCTCCGTATCTCCCGCTTGACGGGTACGTCGACCTGCTAAGCACAAGTACCCTTTCTGTCGCCAGCGCATGAAAGGCCCTGTAGGAAATAAATCTCTGTAATTAACGTAAGTTCATTGTCCCCGCGCACAACAGGAATGATCTGTAGAACGTTTCAATGCGAATACTGTTAATTGGCGTTGTCTTTGCAACGAACCGATTGTGCTCTACCTGTATGTCGCTCGTGCTTGACTCCAGCCGTAGAGGTTGTGGACGTCGTAGTGAAGGAATTGGCCATTGTTTCCCTGCCGTGCAACCATGCAGATGCTGTTGTCTCGAAGCCGAGCATCGATACCATAACTGGTCACCGCACCTGAGCACCAAAATTAATCACAACGATCCCCTGTACAATGATATTAAGTTTCACAGCACCTCACATGTCCAATCGTTAGTATAAGCATATTTTCACGTCGCTGAAGCGATCCTAGTATGCGGAGAACGATATTACAAAAATATATGACCTGTAGGATAGTGAGGGTCATCGTAGATGGTCCGTGGACAGTGGAGGTGCCAGCAAGTGCCATCTGGTAGTTTGACTTTGCACTCGGCCCGTGCTTTGCTACTTTTGCTCAGATCAGAAGGTTCATTCATACTCTGCATGCAGGGAAATGGGCGTTAATTCATATACGAAGCAGGTATGGTGTGTGTGTTTCCCGTACCAGCCAAACTCCGCTAAAAGGCATCCTCTTTCTGAAATTATCCAGATGCATCTTCCACCACGGGGACGTGCTTTTCTTGAAAAAGTCGACGAAAGCTACTGGAACTGGTCGCCATAACTGCATGCGAAGAGAAGAGTAACATAAACATTTTCTATAGTTGTGGCTCATCGGTCAAACTTGACATCCACCGCACGTACTAACTGACAAAGCCTCACCTGTCCGAACATGATATCTGTACTTGTATTAACGCTGGCTGGGTTATTTCGTTGATCCATTTTGATAATCGGAGACCACGTAATGAAAACTTCCTTCTTACAACCACCCTTAAAGACGGTATCGTCTGTCAGGCTGCCTATCACTGCTGGAATCTGGAATCAATAGCTCTAATCATCCAATGTTCGGGTTCGCGGGTGCACTGCATCGTGTAGTAAGCAGTCGACGATAGCGAATACTTGGAACGGTACCTACCATTTTGATAACGAACCGGAGGCCGTACTTGCGTTTCTCATCCTCCATGAACTGTTCCAACCCCTTGAAGTTGACAGGGTCGACAGTAAAAGCCGTCTGGTTGTCCATGTACTCCACGTCCAAATGATAGGCGTCCTTGATATTGGTGTCAAAGAAAATGGTAGCACCTCCACTTTACTTCCGTATTTCCATCAAGCGAAGGACATTGTCCTTACCACTGGTATTCCTACATCGCGGTTTCGCGCGATGACTTTCTGCAAGTTTTCTAAATTTCCGTAGTTTGCATTCGCCAGATGAAAGCCCAGTGCCCAGTAGGGTGGCATCGATGGTCGCCCGATCACCTGTTTTATGCGGATGTGAGAGGTCAGTGTTAACTATGGGTGTCGAATCTTATTTCTCCATTAAAGATGAAAATGAGAAAGAACGCGATCATTACTTTTGACGACAATACGAGCCCAAGGAAGCCCAATTTAATTTCTATATAGATATTTTCTTCCTGTATTTTTGGAATAAGCTGATTGTCCTTAAGCTGCATTCTTGAAAAAACTTCTTGCTTGCCTCATTAGCAGGATTTTCAGCCGAATATCAAGGCTCATCCGGAACACTTTCTTCATCGCAAAAATGTTATCTTACACTTGTGTACAGCTGTAACACGTGGTTCGGACTGTTCCCGATGAACACGATGAAGTCCAGAATGCCGCCGATAGCCGCAAAGCGTATCGCAGGAGCTGACAGAAAGGTATACTCTGCAAAATAGAACGACATTAAGAGGTACGTGCCAATGCCCATCTATCTTACCCATGGCGTTACTGTTGAGGAAGAGGACTCCGTGAGCTTTTCCTCCTTTTTCCAGGCACATGTAGAACGGGTGGACGCCGTTCAGGTTCCGTCCTGGCTGGTATAAGCACAGCAATTGCCATCCCAGTTGGATCTGCTGAGCAGTCGACAGTAGTTAATACTTACCGTCGAGGGCTCATCCCGAGAGAACATAGGAAAGGTCTTGAAGTGGAACTTGTGCCTAAGTGTAACGTGGTTGTTCTCTCCCAGCCCATACACTTCCGTGCTGGGAACGTAGGTGACAAACTGCAGGAACTGGCTCGTGAGGAGAAGGCCTCCAACACTGGAGTCGATACTGTCACAAAAACAACGCGCGGTTCTCATTCGCGCCGTTACGGGAGTTGAGGCGATAGCTGTTTTGCGAGTACTTACATTTTTGTGTTTGTGCTCTTCCTCGTGATGGTGAAGGTGAAGTAGTTGTTATTGGAGCGCTTCACTTGAAACTCGTACTTAGGTGATATGATGTTTCCTCGCCGATCGGAAAGGGCGAGGTCTACTGGCACCTCGTATCGCTTCTCTGTTGCGCTGCTCATCTGGTGGTCAAAAATTGCAGCGTTAAGTGAAGGTGTGTAGAAAGCAGGCGAGAGTCAACGCAAGCGGTTTTCCACGAGAGCGGAGCGACAAAGCCCCCTGCACTCAGTTAACGTTTTCATGACAATGACTAGTAATTCTCCCCTCTTTTTAGCCTCTTTGATGGCGATGTTTTGTTTCCACCTCATTCTCATACGTTTTTTCCGTTCGTGATTAAAATATGCGTGTGCAATTTTCATTTCAGTAAACAGATGGTGAATGGTGAAATGTGTTGCATGTTCGCTGGCATCCAGGGGTTGAAAATCACTTCCTGCACCCTGAGAGACGAGCTTTACCACATGACAGGCTCAGAGCTAATCCTGATTCAGACCGATATGATTATCTAACGTGAGCCTTTGAAAATGAGAGACACTGTCAACGATTATCAAGGAACCAGGTGGGCAATTATACCGATCCGATTCACGGAAAGCTTATAGTACAGGAAAGAAAAAGAATAAGAGAAAGCACCCTGTACATGTACTGCCTGAACAATACGGCGTAGTGCACTCCAAAAACAATACTATATTAATACTATTACTATAGTAATTATTATTAACAGAACTTCACCGCATAATACGGCGATGACCGATCGCCATTCCGAATGATATCGTTTACTGACCCAATTCACTGAAAAGAGTGGGCCTACGCCTACCAGTCAGGGCAGCGAATGATATTCTGTATAATGATTGGTTCCTAACGTGTTGTGCAGTGAAGACCTGTGATTAGAGTACATGACTCCAAGCTCACTCGTGCGTGGATAGAGCTTCTAGCGGCATTTGACAATCGCTACGACATGTCCTTACCTTCATCAAGAGCGTTAGAGAAACGAGCAGCCATATTGAATACATCACAGTGACGTCACATGAAATACCTTAAATCGCACGATGTCGTCTCCGTATCGAGTTAACTGGAATGTGACGGTGCTGATGACGTTCTCTACGTACGGGGTGTAGGTGTTCTCGCTGAAGGTCAAGTTGAAGGTTAGGGAGCTCATGTCTCCGTGAAGTGTGGGAACCTCTTCGTCTGTCAGATGGTAGCCATAGAGGTTCTTTGGAAGGAAACACTTTGGAAATGGTGGATCCGATTCTTTCCAGAGGCACATCGACATTTCGCAGTCACTCTGGCTGTCCATCACTGAAATGCACACGACTTTGGAGAAGGCAGTGACGTATACTGTGTCAATGTCTAAAACTAAAACCTAAAAAGTACGACGTAAATCGTTGCACGTCATGATGTCCTTACTCGTTGGAATCGTAGGACAGGGAATCCTTTCCTCTGGAGGTGGTTCGAAGTCGTAGGGCGATGTTGCCTGCCGGTTGTAGATGTACATGCCAACAACTATGGCCACGAGGAAGGCGATCTGGGTCCAGTTTTCTTCGGCTTTTAAAAGTAACGAAGCTCTACTTTAACGATATTGCTAACATGTTTAGCGGCTCTGTCCCAGTCCGTCATTGCTCGTCATCCACAACACAATGCTGTCAATCCGTAGAACGTTTTCTTGCACGTTTTGCAATATAACGTTCCGAGTATATTCGACCGTATTTCGCCAATTTGATATGCTATCGACCTCATTCTGAATGGTGATTGATTTTCACCATGTTATGCGGTGAAGTACTTTTTTGAGAGAGAGAGATCATCTCGTCTTGCTTCCGCTTGTACGCGTTCGTAATATTTGATAGTTCTTTCAATGGCATAGCCGTTAAGGTGCTTACCCATCTTCGGGACTACAGCGTTGATCTGGGTATAAAGAAGGAGCTACTCTCGAAGTAGCGAGAGAAATCTCTTAATTTATTAGGGCGCTGTTTTCACATGGAACTACCGTGCAGAGTGTCAACATGACGAGCCCCAGCCACACACTCTGTGCTTGTACGTCACCATTATAGCTCCTCTTCTTCGTTCCGCGCACGTTCATTAACAGGAGGTATTTCTTACGCGTGTATATGTACTTACGGGTAGTTATTAAAAAAAAAATTTTAGAAAGTAAGCGAGAAATATATTTCGTGAGAAATGTGATTTGGGGTTGGAAACTTAACCGAGGTCACCATAAGTTCAGTGAAATAGCGCACCAGAAAAGTTTGAACACGTAAATTTCCTCAGTTTACTCCGGATTAATCCCCGACGCCAAAGAGCACAAGAAAGTGAGTTTGACTTTAAAGTATGGAATGTTTTCTTTTTCAGTGCATAATATTGACAAAGGAATTGTTTCTGATTATTTGATTTCATTTATGGAAACAGAGTTGCGGTGCATAACAAGGTCAAAACTCTGCGGCATTCACAATATAATCATCTTTTGCCCATTTTTGGGGCATGTGTCACAAAAAGGAAAGTGTTAATCCAGTGACGAAACTCGGGCAACGCCATTCACATGTCCTTTTATTCACGTCTTAGCGCTTCCTTCCTTTCCGAAAATTTAGCCTGTAACTCCTCCTCTCCTTGTTATCTTCCCCAACCCCTAACGGATCCCTGTTCTTTTCAATCAACCCCGACAACCGATTGATGGCCTCTCGCTTTTCAGGTTCTTGCATACACGGCGGGGGTTTGTCACCGGTCACCGAATCGCACACCAGTTGCAGTAGATCCGATTGCGCCATGCCCTGCAAGTCATCCGTGTGTTCATTGTTCACCAGGATCCAAGGCACGTAACCGTGAGGTGGGTTCAGGGTCCAAGTCTTCCGTCCCATTTCCGCCTGTAGCTTCAAGCCCCACTTGGAGTTAACGCAGCGCCCAATCTCGTCCCAGTTATTGGCAATCGCGTTGGCACACTCTTCTCCGGCCTTGTGCGGCTCAGTGGCCGAAGACATGCAAGTCACGAAGGCAAGGAGCATGACGCTGTCGTTGTAGATTTTCGTCGCGCACGCTTGAATGACGTTGCCGTAGCATTCTTCCGGTCCATGTTGGCAGTTGTACGTGATCTTACGGCGACTGAAAAGTCCTCGACGTTCCTTTTCGTCTTTTACCTCTTCCTCGTAGGCGTTGCCGAACGGGATCAGCTGGACGTCCATCATGTAGCCTAGGCGAAGGAAGGTGGGCCATAACTGTTCCGTGATGAACGCGATGCTGTAAGGACACAGGGATTCGTAGAATACTTGGAGTTTGGAGGTTTTGTGAATTTTAGAGAAGTCGAACTTCTTTAATGCGACTGCCGGTGTAGTGACGGCGAGTACGACGGCTAGCCACAGGAGAAGGCGTTGGAGAGGTACTGATGTAATCTGAGGGCACATCTGAGCGACAAGGCTTGTAGAGGCATTCAGGAGTTTGCTGGATCAAATGGGGGGCAAGCAGAGCATTCACATTGTTTCGGCATTCGCTAGTCTTACAGGATGACGATGACGATGCCGGTGACGTTCCTCCCGTCGGTGATTCAGCGTTGTGGGGCTGTCTCTTTTGCTTCTGTCCATGCGGCTTCATTAGACGGTAAGGACGATGACGATGATGGTCGTATTGGTGACATCGATATCAGAAGGAACGGATGACGACATCGCCTTGAATCGTAAAGGGAAAAGCCTGGAAAAACCTTTTACACGCTCTATAAACAGAGCTTCACCACATGATACGCTAAAAGTCAATCACAATTCGCAGTGATATAATTTTGTTGCCTTATTGGTAAGAAACAGTAAGAGTACGCCTTTAGTAACATTATGTATAAATGTAAAATATCACAACAAAGATGTACGCCTACCTATCTTTCCCCATTCAGGGCAGTGAAGGAGATCATTCTATATCATAATTGGCCTCCAACGTGCTCTGCGGTGATGTTCTGTTTTTAGAGCACATCATAGTGAGAGTAGGTCACGGTGAGAGCACATTGTTAAAAGACGCCAAAAATATTCATGTGGTTACTCTCGTCGTAGTTAGAAACAGGAAGAAGGTTCGAGATGTCCCATATTGGAAAGAAATTTCTCCCCGCGTGCCTGTTCCCTAAAAACTAACTTCACCCCGTAACCCCCTTTGGACCAGCCGACGTCGAGGATGTTGTAGATGCTACCCGATTTGTTGAAAATGGCGGGGTGCGTTTATTGCCATCACGTGATTGACCAAAAACATATCAATACAAGCCGTTTCCGATCCCGGAGCGTCCCGATATCGTCCCGACATGGTTCTGCGTGTGTTTTGGGGCTAGTGTTATCATCATATATTTTGGTTCTTTCCCTTTTTTTTGTAAGGCAACAAATGCTATTTTCCTTCGTCATCATGACTCAGACATGCCACAAAATACTCGGGTGACAAGTGATGAGCCAGAACCTTCGCTAGATTCTATTCAGCCTTGAGACTCTTGCATGCTGGGGGTCTTTGTTTCAGCAAATAACAAAGAAGGCCCATCAAGTTTCGACGGGGACTACTCGCATAATAGGTACCGTCAATAACAATGTGAGGCACAGATGACACGCGCGCTTCCCAAGTCTTGATACCCATCTGCATCTGCAACCACTCTCCATAGGCACCAGTGGAACACTTTCTGATGGATGTCCACTGTAGGCCAATCTCTGCCGCGCACTGTTCTCCCGCTTGGTAAGGCAGATTCTTAGACATCATGCACGACACAAAACTCACATGAATCCACGTTGCTCTGTACAGTCCAATAACACAACCCTGTACAATATTGCCCGCGCACTCATTAGCTCCATGCTGACATGAGATGGATGTCGTCTTCACGCCCTTGCTGTCTGTCGTGGTCGTGTTCCGGCCGTTTCCGAAAGGGTAGAGCCGCACTTCCATATAACGTCGCAGTCTTCTGTACGTCGGCCATAGTTGCATTTTGATGAAGTTGATGCTGTAAGGGCACATACATTCGTAGTACACTTCCATGGTCACTTTAGAGGGTCGCTGGTAGTACGCATCGAGATTTCCAGCTTGCTGGAGAACTACAGAAGCGATGAAAAGCGGTAGACAGAATCCGCTATTCATGATACTCTGTTGACTGACCAACCTGTACCGGCGCCGCAGTGTAACAGTGTGGACGTCAAAAATGACGTCTGTGGCTTGATTGTGTTGCGCGTTTGTTCTGCAGGTGGTAACAGATGTGGAAGAAAGTTCGAAGAAGCGCGAATGAATCTTGGGAAATTCGGGTGGAGAAAAAAATTGTCTTCTCTGACGTGGATTGATTTGCGCTTTAAAAAGAGAACTTCACTGGATAACACACTTTCAACGGATCATTGTTCAAAATGGTTAAGTTAGCTTGGATCCATCGGAAAGAACAAGCACACGCCTTATTGTGACACTTAGCATAACTGTGTCAAAACGTTTTTTCTATTTATCAGGCGTGAGATATGTGACCATCAGAAACATTAGAACATTGTATCATCTTCCTTCTTGTACTAGAAACACAGGTACAAGAATAAAATAAGATTACATCTAGAATAACACATCGGACATACACGAGCAAAGTTGTAAACATAAAGAAGGTAATAACAATGATAACCTAATAACAATGTTCCCAGCGTTCATCAAATCGAAGTCAGTCGAAGTCATTATTTCATATGACATTCCATCTACGCTTCAAAACAAGGCTTCGGCTTCTCCTTCAGCAAATCACAGATCAACGATTTTAAGTTTGCGCGTGCTCGTATGGTGTAGTTATTGGTATGGTGGCCATTAATGATAATATGAGGCACCATCCTCACGGGAGGCACCAGGTGCCGAGTCTTCATACCCGCTTGCTTCAACAAGGCCTTGCCGTACGGACCTGACGCACACTTCTTGATGGGTTGCCATTGCACCCGCATCTTAGCAGCGCACTTCGGTCCCCCTCCAGAGCGCTCCCCAGAAGACATCATGCATGCGACGAAACCGACTCGCCGCGCTTCGCTTCTGATGAGGTTCAGAGCACAACACTGCACCGTGTTTCCTTTACATTCCCGCCGTCCATGTTGGCACGTTATGGTACGAGTCCTGTTCTCGAAGGTCTTCATCGCAGCGTTCCCGTATGGATAGAGTTGTACCGTCATGTGGTCGCCGAGTTTCTGGTACGTCGGCCACAGCTGTTTGGTGACGAAGTTGACGCTGAAAGGGCACATGCTTTCGTAGTATACGTCCACAGCTACTTTTTCCGTTAGGACTTGGGCGATGTTGTGAACTTGAAGCACGAGTACATAGGCGACGAGATGTGACAGACAGCGCTTGTGCTCCATGGTGTCCTGGTCGGACTGAGTCGAGTCGTCCGACTTTTGTGTCCGGGCTCGAGGTCACTGTCGCACGTGCGACATTAATAACGTATTCGGTTTACGTCATAAGCGTGGTGCTTGCATTGTTAGCTTGTTGGTTATTCCTGCAGGTGTGGTACTTACAAGCGAAAGAAAATGAGATGTAGTTGAAACAGGTGTGAATTGTTGAAGGCTACAGAAAGTGGTGGTGGTGGTGGTGCCTGCAGTAAAGTCTTGAGCTTTCCAGGGGCTCTATTATACCTAGGCTGCTGCTGCTTATTCGTCTGCCTCCTCCTCTCCATATGCCATATGATGAGTTTTTGGCGAACTTTTACAGTTAAACCTCGTTACGGATCAGCACATAGTCTATAAATATGAATACAAATACAAATTACGAAACATTGTAACTGTAACTTGTGTCACCAAATAAGCGAATGCGACACGCACCATTCGTTAGTCATTCGCCTTTGTAGCAGATGTCGGCACACAAAATCCGCAGGTGAACGGAAGCAAGGTCATGCTACGCCATAGTCAGGCCAATGATTGCGCGTATATCCTTGACTTCAGCGTACGTAATACCGCGCTGTGACAGCATAGCACGACAGACAGATTGCATCGTTGACAGACTCCTCGAAACGCCTTTGTTATTTGGTTACGACGGTAAAAGAAAAAAGGAAACACATTTAGCAAGCGCGTCTGTTCATTGCACACACATGTGCTGCTGCCGTGAAACTGGGAGGAATTCACTGTTGACGAATTGCTAGGGCAGGAACCTTCCCAGACTTTGCAACTTCATCGCAACGGTCACTCAAAATGATGAAGAACCGAGACCGGATATGTAAAAAAAAGAAAGCCCCATTGTGACACTTATGGGTTACGTTAAGGGTCACAAAAAGACGTACAAGTGCGCCGTGGAACAGCAAAAAAACCTTGTAAACAACAACAGCTCCTTTTTCTCTTAACGCCTGCATGCCTCCGGCTGCCGTTGCAGCAGCTTGCAAACCAAGGATTTCAAGTTGTTGCGCGCTTGCCATGTGTTAGTTTCGCTATGCTGGCCGTTAATAACAATATGAGGCACATACTCCAAGCGAGACACAAGTTGTTCAGTCTTTCTCCCCGCTTCCTTCAGCAACTCCTTCCCGCGCGGGCTCGAAGCACACTCACTGATCGCACCCCACGGGATCTGCATCTTCAAAGCACACCGTGGCCCTGTTTCGTAAAGCTCACGAGTGGATGACATGCATGCCACAAAACCAACTTGCGTCGCCTCACTTTTGAAGAGGTCCAAAGCGGTAACACATTCTAGGTGGCCTACAAAGTAACACATTCTACAAAGGTAACACATTCTAGGTGGCCATGGTGGCAAGATATGACATCTACAGCGTTACCGTAACTGTCTTTGGAGGACCCCGTCACAGCTTTTCCGTAGGGATACCACCGTACCGTCATGTACTTGCCCAGTTCCTGGTACGTCGGCAGGACTTTCCCAGTGATAAAGTCCATGCTGAACTAGCACATAGCTTCGTAGTAGACGTCCAAAGAAACATTCTGTGTTTGGGCATTGACGATATTCACTTGAAACACATAGGGGATGAGGACAAACAGTAAGTATGTATACCACATGACTATGTGAGGGCTCGTTTTGGTCTCGTTTGGAATGGGTTATTGTCGTGGTACAGTCTTTTCATATAAAGGAAATAATTTAGGTAACCATCCAACGGTGGATAAAGGATATGCTGGGGTACACAAGACGTATCTGACTAGTGATCATCTTAGCACAACGTCACAGCGATCAGTAGCTCTTTGAAGAAGTGAGAACAAGACAAGACAAGAATTCCATCGAACAGCTGCTTCCATAATAATGTCGTCGTCCTCGTCTTTGCTCTTTCTCGGCAGTCGCAGGATTGGGACCCGTAGTGGCTGACGTAGAATATATTCTAGCCGTATCACCAACATGGTGCTGCAGATCATTCTTTGGTGGACTGAAGTTTGTTCATTCACTTAAGTTCTGTTTAGGAAGGCATTCTCGCAAACATGAAAGCTGAGAATAGACCTGAAGGGAAGCTGAAGCCAAGCAGGCTCCAGCTGGGCAGTTGTTTCCGTAATAATCAAGACTCCCGTGACATTAAGTTTGACCACATTGCAGCATGCCCTCCCACAATTTTAAACGCAGACGTCAAACCCAGATGGGTATTTCAGTCCACCTTGTAAACATTTTCTCTAGAAAGATAAAAACACTGATTATAGCACACAAAAATAAGCTTTCTATTAATCCGCTCTAAACAAGTCAAATTCTCGTCAAACCTTACACGCCTTTGGCTGCTGTTGAAGCAAATCACAGACCAACGACTTCAAGTTCCTGCGCGATCGTCCGGTATAGTATTCGCTATGCTGGCCATTAATAACAATATGAGGCACCCCCGTTAAGCGAGGCACAAGTTGTCCAGTCTTCATACCTGCTTCTTTCAACAGCTCCTTCCCACGTGGACCCGAAGCGCATTCACCGATTATGTCCCACGGCATCTGCATCTTAGAGCTGCACTTCGGTCCCATGACGTAAGGTTCTCTCGAAGACAGCATGCATGCCACAAAGCCAACTTGCATTGTTTCGTTTGTGAAGAGGCTCAGAGCGCAACACTGCACCGTGTTGCTAAAACATTCCAGCTGGCCATGGTGGCAAGATATGACGTCTGTCATGTGACCGTAGTTGTCATTGTAAGATTCTGTGATAGCTTTTCCGTAAGGATACAGTCGTACGGTAATGTAGTTTCCAAGTTCCTGGTACGTCGGCTGAACTTGCCTAGTGATGAACTCCATGCTGAACCTGCACATAGCTTCGTAGTAAACGTCCAAGGATACTTTCGCAATTTGAGCAGCGCCAGTGCTGTGAACTTGAAGCACGAAGACCATGAGGACAGACAAGAAGCCTCTTTTCCAGTTTTGAACAGAATGTGGTCGAAAAATCATGATAGTTCGGTAGAAGCTGCGACTGTGTTTTGAGTGGCTTCTGATGTAGTCCTGATGGAGGTTTCTGGGATCAGGCAAATCAAGACGTGGTGAAATTTCTATTACCTATGGTTATCAAGTCTTAAGCCTTACGTTAGGTCCTGAAGTCTTATCTTCTTCTTCCTCCTCCTCCTCCTCAACCTCCTTGGCCATTAGCCACATAGGCAATGGGCCAGTCTTGGTTGGACTGAGATGTTTCTAGTTAATTTTCAGAGCCGCCCAGATGAAAACATAAATGACAGCAGGGAGCTGATGAGATCGGTGTCGCATAGACCGTTGTGCGAGCGACCAAATGAAAGAATGGCTGTCAGGGTAATGGGTATCCCACGATGGCGATGGCGATCTTCTTCCTGTTACGTGACGGTGTTGTCATCGTCGTCATTGCGCCTCGTCACTTGTCAAGCCTCGTTGAAGCCAATTTGTAACCTTTATGTTAATTTCATATAGGCTGCCTTCCATTTGCAATAATGACAATAATAGCCGAGTGAGCTAAATGCTCGCTCCCTGGCAGCAGTTAAACGACACAGGCGCGACCACCAGAAATGTGAAGTGTAATACACGTATCAAGGGGGTATCATGATTTGTAGACAAATTTGTAGGCATAATTACATCGTACATTCTGTAACTTTAATCATCACAGAGCATATAAACTACAGTACTATTACAATATTCACTGTTACAATTACACTATTACAATATTCACGCTGAAAACACCATTCGATATTGTTTCTGGCCTCCACATTTGGCGAAAGTACTCATTTCAATGAAATAACAAATTGGCGTACGCGCTATTTTCATAAAAACAATCTGGTATAAATGCGAACGAAAATCTAACAAAAGACCCGTTTCACTCGCACATTTCTGGGGAGGGTGCGAGGTGTCTGCATTTAATTCAAATGTATGCTCTCGAACTATGACGATGACAAACATTTTTCTATTAAATTTTTATTCTGAGGTATTAAACGTAGCCGAACCTTCGGAGGCAACAATTATGCTGTTGTCTGTTGGCTCAAACGTGACCGCACTGTCGCCCGCAGTGGCTGCGGCCGTCGAGGTGTCTTTCGGCATATCAGTGCCTGAAACCGTTTCAGTTTCGATTAGCGCTCGTGTGAGATCGCCAATTG
>JARGYV010055407.1:0-12469 GCA_029532675.1 Ornithodoros moubata | reverse complement strand
GTCAGTCTTTGGGTTTCCTTGAGTCCTTCATATCTCCGAGGTTTTTTTCATCATGTATAGCTACCAACTCGCCTGCATTTTATCTCTACTTCCGTGTTCGTCTACAGTTAGATTATGTTAAAAAGTGACAGAAGTTGTAGCTTTCTCATATAAACCATTTGTCAGAAATAGATAGGGAGACCTTAGAGCCTGAATACACCGTAAAATACGTACATATTAAGCACCAGTGCAATTAGATTTATGTGTATGCTGCTTATGAAATATCACCATCACATTCGCCGTCTTTTGTTGCAATTGATTTCGCACAGCTTCCGTCCTTATGCATGCTTCATCGTCATATCTTCATATCTGACTATGTGTGGTTCCAGGTTCCGGGTGTGGAGGTAACATAACCTATACGGAAGGGGCTTTCTCCAGTCCTGGATTCCCTGACGTGCTTCAAGAGGCGAAGACCTGTCGATGGTACATTGGCGTTCCTATGAGAAGCCAAATAAGGATGCGCTTCCAGGCATTCTCCCTCAATTCCACTGCAGGCTGCAGTACGAACTACGTTGAAATCTACGAAGGTAACACGGAAGACGACGACAGTTTCGTCGTTCGATTCTGTGGACAGGTACGTCAAAAGTGGAGAACTTCAGTAACAGTCAAGGGCACAGTTGATCTAAAAGGTATTACCGATAAAATCGGAAGGAACGTGCGTATGATCTGTCACGCGCCTTTCATCATGATGACGGGCACGTCTCAGGTGATCAGGAAATAAGTCACGCGGAGTGACACTAGGGCCCTAAGCATCACATCATACCTATTATTTTTAACATTACATTTTTCAGCGTTTTTTATTAGTGGCATTTGCTATTGATTTCATGGGAAGACTTCAGCTGCGCATCATTACGTACAGAGCTGTACGAGCCGTGCTAGTCTAGTATGATAGCATCTACACGTGTCTTTTCACCTTACACGCAGGATCATCCGGCGCCGTTTGAATCTCGAGGAAACAAGATCATGGTCAAACTGGTAACATCTGGACCTCAACCCGGACAGGGATTCTATGCCGCGTTCCGTGCCAACGTACAAGGTATGCGAAACACTTTCATTCTGTCTTCCTTACCAGCACAAAGTACTTAAAGTCAGATGCAATAGGGGTGGTCGCCAGGTGTCTTACTCTTTGTTGCTGCGTCTCTGTAACGCTGGGAACTACAAAAGCAACCTTGATCAATCTGGCCACACCTAATGCACCTGACTTTCACTACACTGTGCTGCTTGGGTTGGCTCGTGGCGGCTCGTCCTCAGACACGCCCTCAGTCTTGGTAACGCTTGACCTTTTGTGCAAGCATCCCTTTCCATTTTCATCTTTTCCAGATTCCTTGCCATCGCAAGTTGAGTACGTGGTTGGCGACTTGTCATGAAAAAAAAAAGAAAAGAAGTTGTCAAGAGATGATGAGACTGAACATTATGTGATACTGTTTCCGTTCACAACATCGTTCTCTTTTCGTTGTTTTTTAATCTGTCGTAATGATTTCTGTGACAAAGAAAGAGAAAGCTCAAAAGCAGGTTAGTCTGCTGAAAGTGGTTGGATTTTTACGAATTGTATGGCGACGCAAATCACCCCTGCCGCTTGGTGCACTGCATCTCGCGCTTCATACGTCACATTCCATAATGCATACGTTCCTTAATAATAATGAATGAAGTTCAATGAATGGAAGTTAATGTATTGCACGTTCACATGGAATACGCATTTATGATGTCAGTATTGAGTGTGTTGACCTGGTTTGTAAGTTTGGAGCGTCGGTTATTTAAAAGTATTTCTCACTACTCGGCGTGCACACTTTTGTTTCTTTCAAGTGCTCCAAGTGCTCGACATGTGGTCAGTTGAGGGTCCTCCCATTTGGTCTTCCATATCAAAAAACGAGGGCCCCGATGCCATCGGCGACGATCACAGTCGGTGGCATTGAGGACGTGACTGTTCTTTTGTGAACGACTGAGGACGAGCCGAGGGGGTACAGGGTACCTCATCGAGAAATCAGGTGGCCTCGAGTATGTCGAAGTATGCAAACGCGAAGGGTCGCTGCGCACAATTTCAATAAACTGTTCTGCGACACTCGGGAAAACATATTCACGTAGTTGAAGACGTTGAAAGTTGTGGCGATGGCAGATACGGGGTTCAGGTGCTACAGCTTATGGACGTGCCATTAGACAAGCCATTAGCCATTACGCCATTAGACGTGGTAGTACATTGGTTGCTAGCACAGAAATCCTGCTTGTACCCGTCACCAGGTTGAGGACTATCACCACACTGGGAGCGCAGAAATTCTCGCGATAGTGTACGTCTACCGGAGCGCTTTTCAAAAAGCCATAGAGTACGAAAGACCATGGCTGAATCGTGATCGGATAATTCTCAATACAACGTTGTGTGCGGCAGCTGTGTTGGCGTTCGTTCGCCGATAGAGCGCAGGAAACTCTTCCACGATATTTGCGAAGGGGGTCGACTTCGGGAGTACCAAGGCGGAGCTGATGGAAGTACACCAAGTAATCGTACAAAGAAACAGTATTAGTGGTGTTGCGTTGTCTACTTCTTTTCAGTGGCAGAAGCCAACAAAGAGAGCGAGAAAATTGAGAAAATCAGCTCTGATGACAGCATAGATTAGTGTCACCGACAACGAAAACTCGAAAACTCAAGGCTGATAAAAGCGACGATGCAAGGCTATGGTGGGGTCGCCACGAGTGGCAATTTTGAAAAGCGGATGGTTTAAGGGTTTTGCGCGCGCGTTTCTCGTGTGGTACCGATGGAACAAAAAAGCATGGATGAAAAATTGACCATACATGTGCCCCATATATATGGGACACGTTATTATAACACCTTCTGCGGCGCGCTATACGCATTCTACATGATCGACGCATGAGTCCCACATCGTTCTACGACTTTGACGAGCACGCCTGGTCCAAATGGAACCTCATATGTCGCCCCCGTTATTGCTTGGTTATGCCCAGCACTGAAGGCTATTACGTCGAGTGCTAAGGTTAGTGAGAATGCATTGCATCAACCTGACATATTGTTCATCACTGGTGCGGTCAGGGCCACTGGTCAAAAAATGCGGAGTGGCGGTGGCGGTGCCAGGCGAATGTGGCGCATAGCGAGTGAGTCGATAGGCCAGGATCGTGCTTAGACAGCTGGTACATGTATCAGACGTCCAACAGTGGGTATCAATCAGCAGGAGAACCGGCAGGTACCCACAGTATAGCGGTGCGGCGCTAGTAAGATGGTGATGGAGAAGTAGCCAGTGGTGGTGGATCTATGCAGACCCTTCATGCCTACAGCTTTTTTTTTTCTTTTCTTTGTTATGTACTTAAATTCAGAGATTTTAATATTTTTTATCTTTTTTTTAACTCTCTGAATTTTAGGGCTGCAGTTGGTGGTCATGAGGACTCGTCTGATGTGAGTCGACCGTTCCTTTGTGTGAGAAGAGCGGTCTTCTGTCCCTGTTTCTCTCTGTCATCTGCCTGTCTGTCTGTGTTTCTTTTTTCGGTGCAGATACCAGCTACATTGTTATTACACAGATGACTTATTTAATGAAGAACAACGCCTCCATATCCATTCCACGAGGACAGCGGTCAGTGGAGTACCTTCCAGCATTCCTCCCGCTCCCTTTGCCTCTGTAGTAGAGCGGAAGTCGATCAAAGACGAGAACGAGGATGGCCAGTATGACGCACACCACAACTACGGCGACAATAATATAAGGGGTTCCAGATAGGCTCCCGTTCCTCGACGCACCCACGTTGAGTTTCGCTTTCGGTTTTTCGATACGTTGAAAGGATAGTCGTTTTGGCGTCTGTCTTCTGCAACATATAGTGGGTGGAACAGAAAGAATAGAATGAGAATTGCTGTTAAAGAAGAGGTCACAAAAGAGGCAGTTCCATTGGACTGATGCCTAACAGAACAAATTTTAAAAAAGGAAAATTGCGCTGTTTGACCTGAATCAATCAAGGATGTCGTAGACAGAGTTCTCTAACCTATCCCCCTGACCCTGATCAAATTTCACTCCTGCTTCAAGAACTTGAGCAGGAACCGCTGTGAGGAAATCATACCTTGGCAACTTCTTTTTAATCCGCCTTTGGAGTGGACTATTGTGTCTTAAACGTGGTCGTAGTAAGTCGTAGAGGCCGTAGCTTACACGCGCGATGTTAGACACAGGCGATGCCTGCCCCGCTGAGTTCAGAGTTTTCAAGGCAAAGTAAAGGTTGACAGCAGTCGCTTTGGTACGACCAAGTGCTCGTGGTGGGATCTGCAAGAAAGTAAATTATAGCGTTAGAGACACGGGTATTGTCAGCTCGAGTTATCCCGGCGGCAGCAACTGCAAAAGACATCGAGGGAAGCCTCGGAAGGACCCGGTTGAGCGTTCCATTTTCTCCCAACCAGAACGTGAATGTGAAGGATGTCCAGATATGCTTCATGGTAAGCGTTCGTATGCAGTTTATTATTCCGCTGAGGCCATCCGGAGTGTTTCATCTGGCACGCTGTAAAAATGGTCAGCTCCGTTTCACGAAATCTGAGGAAGTATTCGTAATCGTATGATTCTATGCTCTTTAGCTGAAGCCGTACGCCATATTGCATGTAGTAGTAGTACGTTCCCATCGTCTTCCATAATAAATTTGTCGTCGGCTTTTGTGAAATGTCGCCGACCATGTTTACTGCGTGCCAAATGAAACACTGCGGATGGCTGCAGTGGCTCGGTATGGGTAGCGCGTCCGCCTTCCGACCTCAAGGTTGTGAGTCCGATTCCCGACCGAGGACGCCAGCAATTCGGTGGCATGGTAGGTACTGCTCAGGCATGCCGTCGTCTGCAATACATGTAAAATACTAGGTGCCGTGTGTCAGGACTTCGGCAAATATTGAAGAAGGTGATGATCACAGTCGTCTTCAAGTCATCAGGATATTATTAAATGAAACTCTGCTGGTGGTAACAGGTGTTGCCCGCAAACACCACGTGTCACTCGGATTTATACGCTTTGGCATATGCGTAGGATCACGTTATGGTATGGCACAGTGGGCTAAATGCTTGTTACCTGGCGTTTGCTAGGTAACAAGAAAGTGAAGTAAATGCATGGGACTAAATGAAGAGGATCATTTTCCACTGGGGACTAATTTCAGGAGAGTACTTGCAAAGCAAGGGGATCATTCGGAAGGGAGCATTTGCAAACTGAAAGGACCATTTAGAGGGGAGCACTTGCCGACCTGCACTCTCATTCAAACACCACTTATTCAATGGGTCTTGCTTTTTTACGCCATCCTCGCGGAAGCGGTTCACAACACAACACCTCATAAAACAGTCAGTTTCCAAGCGCCCATCCATTCACCAGCCGCCCGCGATGCTTCCAGGCACACACATACACGAAATAAAACACGAGCTCAGATATATCACTTTATTATGCACACAGCCAAATGAAAATGGGAAAGCTATGAGACGACACACCATGAGGTCAGATTCCGAATAGCTGTCGAGGGTAAATATCCAAAGTGGCCATACCACAACACACGAAGTTCATCACAAGAGGAAGTGCAATACCGGAAATTTCGCTGCACACAGGAAGCACAGTTTGATGAACATGATCCTGTAGCGAAACACGTATTCTTGGAAATGCGTGAAGCAGAAGGAACATACGGAGCCAGGGTGGACTCAGCGAATTTACAAAGTAGAGAACAATAAACAAGTACAGTCGAACCCCGTTTATCCGGAACTTGCGGTCCTCCCCAAAATTTTCCGTATGGCGCCGGGTCCGGATAATTGCGAAACAGGGGACTAAAAGTGAGAATTGCTACCATGTTTACTCCTTTTGTTTCTTAGAGTGCACGGCGAGCAGTAAACAACAAAACCATCACAACGATGCATAGCACGGTAATAACACTGCATTCCTTTTTTTTTTTTTTCTTCATTATGACGCAAACAGCCTGACAGGGAAAGGAAAATTCTCACCACAATAACGAGGTCATGTCGGAGACCCGACTGCAGAGGAGATAAGGAACCAGCGACCACGTCCGGTTTACTAATCAGGTACGCTTCTTGGAAGTTCTCTTCCAATTCGCTGGCCACAAGACTGCAACGAAGTTCCAGAGATGTGGCTGCAGGGAGAAGAAAGGGGAAATTGCAGGGGATTTGCTACACGGAAACCTGCATGTGTAACGTAGCTGCAAACACGCACATTTTTACTACACTTACACAAGTTTTTAGCTTTAGTTAGTGAGGGAGCACAGGGAAGTGAGTTGGGGTGAGGTGTGTGCATGGGATGAGTACATGTGTGCGTCAGTACTTATGGACAAACTTTCTATACGACGGACGCGACATTGGCTGCATAACCTTTGAGCTTGAAGGAAATGGGGGACGAACGAGAAAATGACAGGATAGGGCTGAGAACCAGCCACTGCCAGTTGATTGTTGGCTCTAGACTTTGCCCTGCTACTCTATCATATTATTTTACCTGTCACTCAGGCGTTTTGAGCCAAATGTGAAGATTGTGCGTGACATACGTCAGGAAAGCCTAAAGCTGAGACCCCGCAACAACCTCGCGCGCTACAATGTAACTAACCTTTGCCAAAATCCATGTGCGCACCCATTGCTGTCCAAGTCAAAGTGACCATCCATCGGGAACCTTTGTACCGCGAGTCTTGCATAACCAGGTCATTCACTTCACCCGGCGGGATTTTCGTATTTTCCTCGTAGCCCCTGAGCTGAAAGGATCCAGCATCCACTACGCGCTCGAAGAATCCAGCGTCTCCAAGAATCTTCGGTGACCACATGTGTCGCCGCTGGGGCCTAATCACCAGGTCCCGTAGCTTATACGTCCTCTTGGCTTCGGTCGTCAAGTTCTCTGCGAGTTTAAGAATATTCTTCGCCTAGTAAAGAACTTGGAAGGATGAACAGAATTGCTCTTCCATGGTGGGTGCTTGGGGTTTAACGCTGATACCCCGAAGCGCAATCATGCTCTACCTTCTTCATGCTTTACCTCAGTGTGCATGTGAAGCGCGCAAGTTACTCGTTACTCTCTGGAACAGACCCATGTTATGCGTGTTGGGTTAATCACCTATAGCGAATGATCGATGAAGGTTAATCTACTTGCACATAGGTTGTGATGTCATGGCTGGACTCTAGGCTGAGTTCAGGAAATACAGCCCTGATTCTAATGTTTTCTTTTTACTGAAACTTCCACGTACAGTGTTGTATACGGTTGTCTAAAATATGCATCAAAATTCCTCGTCCAACACAAGCGGACGAATGAGAAACTGATGACGGGTCCATCATGCCAAGTTTGTCACCCGTTTGAATCAGTTATCCCAGAGAGTGACAGCGGGGAATCGATTGACAGGAAACAGCGGACTTCAAGCAACCTTATCTATAGACTACATGCTACATGTCTTACCCGGCATCCTGCCCACGTCACTGATCGATGTATCCTTCTTCACTGGCATGAGAAGTCGTGCTCCTTTTCCGCCCAGTACTTTGACGGTGACCCCATAACGGCCACTGCCAACGTGCTGAGTGAAGTACGCAGAGTAAATGCCGTCACCGTGAGTGTTATCGGCTCCTGAAAACGTTCGATGTCAAGTGAAGGAGCGCTTCTGGTTTCGTGTTTAGGTATCGGAATGAACGAATATGTCCACATATATACTTCGTTCGCTAGACTGAGAAAGGACTCACCAACCCCATCGTCCTTGAGTAGCAGGGTCGTTCCCGTCCACTTCGGTCTTGTGACCGTAGCTTTCGCTATGGCTCCAAGAATCACGCTCTGACCTTTAGATACTCGAACATGTACGCTGAGTACATCCGGAAATGTAACAATGGCACTGGATAAGTAAGCCTCGGCGATGAAAAGGCTCTGACCTTCGTCTGTGGGTAGGGCATTTGAAGATGCCAGAAGAGTCACAGTGGTGCTTTGTCCAGGGCTTGGAATCAGGTGCAGAAGCCATTTCCCGGGCTGGAAAAGACATCCATGTCAGCCACCCTAACCTTGCTTTCGAGGGCGATTCATTGAAGATGTGAAAAGCACGGCATGAGCAGCGGAAGGAAGTCAACAAATGGAAACTGAGGTAACAATGTTCCGAAGTGCCGGAGAAAGGCCCTACTGCATACCAGCCACTTGAAACTAATCTCCGTAACGATGAAGGCAGGTGATAGCTAGCTGATAGCAAGAGAGATTTAGCTACCATCACCGTTCTCACCATCATTCTGTTGAATGAACAATGCACCCAGTTGGTGAGCACGACGTCCTTGGTACATTCGCCGCTCGTTTCATGATAGACGACATTTTTCGGGTTGGTCAAGCGAACTGAGAGGTCTTTCACAGAGGATCCAATGACGGACACCGATCCCCGTATCCCCATTCGTTGTTCCACGAAGATATCCACTGTCATCTCTTTATTTACGAATAGTTCATCTTGTTTCACCTGCACATCAGGGGGCAAGTAGATTAATTTACTTCTATAATTCACACTCCAATTGCATGTTTTCGACAGGTAGAGCAATTGCTGTTGCACGTTACAGTTACTTAAAACAAACCGTTGATCATTTCATTAGCCATTGCTGAACAAAGTTTATTTAAGGTATGAAAACAGCTTCTTTTGCGCTGCATGATAGATTTGTTGCCACGTGAGATGTGTCCGCTGATTCACCAAGGGCCGCACGTTGTTTCTTGTTTTCGGCATGTGGGATGACTATTGCGCTCGGGAGGTTCAAATTAATTTTCAGGAAGTAATTTGCTGATGCATGCGGAGGCCTTATTACTGGCATCATAGAGGATGATATTACATCGTGGAACGTGGGAATATGGTAGTTGTGTTTCGCTTCACAGTTCCTTTACGACACTCGCCTTCCACTTAAGCGCTAGTTTAACTTGCATCCAAGCTATGAGCACATTGTCATTATCATTGTCATTGTCGGTTGATATTGTCAGCGGCCAGACTACACGCCTCTATGAATGTGTGCTGAACCTACATGTCCGTGATGATGGAACACGTCTGTACAGGCATCAGTAAGGCTGGGATTATGCCACAGTGCCCTGTACACTTGTCCTCGCAATGTGGAGCCGTTAAGTCAGTTCCAAGTACTGAAGATGCATTGGACTGATCACTGGCCCTCGACGCACTGACTTCCGCTGAACATTTCTGTAAGTTACAGCTACTGCCAGAGAGTCCCCGACACAGTAGGAGTCTGCCGCGTTCACTCGCCACACGCAAGATGAATGTCACGAAATTATCAGCAACATAATTGTTGATAGAGTTTGTTACATAAGTGTGAGTGGGATCCCCCAAGCTAGTCGCAAATTGTAGACTAGAAAGTGGCTCTTGCAGATAGCGCACCCATATTGCTGCTTCCGTTCGGAGGGGTGACTTCACGCGATCCCAGGTATGTGCTTTCTACAGAGGTTAATATAAAAATGTTAAATGTGATTCGTACTGACGCAAAGCATTAGGATGAGATGGAAAAAATACCACAATCTCTTTTTCTTCAGGACTTGTGAGCATTGAAGTGGCTGTCAGCAAGACGGAATCCAGTTCTGGAGAAGCGAAGGCACTGGGAAAGTTTATGGCGAAAGTGAGTCCACCAGTGGCTAGGGCGAGATGTTCAATTTCCCGGTAGGTGTAAGGACCCAGTGCGACGGTATTCAGGATAAGACTATTCTTCTTCAGCAACTGCTTCGCTGGCTCAAGCTCGTGCATCATGTTCACGGTTGAGTCGGTTATCAGGATGAGGATAGTTCCGCTCGTCGTTCCACTGGTTCGAATGACCATCTGTTAACCGACAGATATGCGGGACTTAGCTTAGGCGTCCAAACTTGTTGGAAAGGCACTGCTTCTGCGAAAGTTCCACGTGCTGTACTTAAAAAGAAATCTATATTAAAATACTGAGCTTGTATAATTTCCTTTTGGCATTTACTTCACACCACAGTCTTTCCACCTGACAGTCAGTCACTTCTTGTACGCCTTGTCCTTTGCAACAAGCGCCAGCGGCTGCAGCAGCAAGGTCATGACCTTACCAGCGATATGCGTATATCGAAAGCCCAGGGAATTGCCAAAAAAATGTCTACTACGCCAGTCTCACCTCCGATGCAGTGGCGATGGCTTTGAAGACGTTAGCTTCAGTACCAGTAGAAGCGAAAGGAATGAGCATTCGCAGTGTCCTTCTCGCATCTCTCGTTATTCTGGTAATGTTGGCGGCAACTGTGGCATGGTCGGAGAAGGCCACCATGCCGAAGAAGAACCCTGGAGGAAGTCGACCTTGAATGAACCTTGCTACACCTTGGTGGACCAATTTGACCCAGTTGTTCCTCTGCACAAAACATAGGCGGTACGTTGTTTTATTCATAAAAGCTTTTATTATTATTATTATTATACAGCGATAAAAGCCACACCGACGCAATTTCAGCACTCAGCATATATGGTGCAATGAAAGATTCACGAGACACTGTCTCACCATATGATGACCAACTACAATCCCTATCTGACCTTTCTTACTTCGACGATTTCGAGAGAGAGCGAGTTTGCAAGGCCGTAGTCGTTTATAGCGAAATCCCCACTGCCAGGCGAAACTCGCCCAAAAAGTACATAACTCTGACAATAATGACGAGATAAGCAGCTTCGTCGTGATAAGCCATTACCATGTATACTCACAACCATACTTTCTGACGTATCGATGAGAAGGACAATTTTCTTAGTGTAGTGACTACGTGTTCTTAAGATGGTGAAGGTTGTAGTCGGTACTTGTGTGGGGACAGATCCCTTTCTGGAACAAAAATCGGATTCAAATACATTACAGCAATTTCGTTCCAGCGTACCAACTCGGCATTACTCCAGCATTACTCAATCCACCGCTGAGGTTTCAACCTGTTCGGCTGAAACTTCTAATATGAAACGTCATTCGTCCGAACCTAAAACCCTTGAAATTATCGTCGACCTTCAATCAGTGCCAGCTAAACCGACTGTGTGTCACTCTTCTTTGCTAAACGCTACCAATCCACGTCCTGAACACTGTATTCACTCGCTTTCCACAATACTTTCCAAACTACCCAAAGAAATGACATTCAGTCCAGTGGGCGATGCGCGCAATAGGACACACTTGACCACAAAGGTTCTGTAACCTTTTTTCTATGATTCTTATTACTAATGTTCTGCCTCCATCTTGTAACAAAAGGAAGGCTGAAACGGCAAAATACTTGCTTTGAAAAATCCTCGTGTCCGAAAATGAGTTCTCTGGTGCTTCTTCTGTTGCAGAGCACGTTCTGCTTAGTGGGAATGTACCTTGCTGCCACAGGGTTCCGCTGTTGAAAACATACACAGGCTTGTTATTGACTTCTTCATGCATTCATATGCGGATGAGCCCTAGGCCTTAGTTCAACAGAAAGGACAATGGGAACATCGTCGGTAGGAGGTGGGAGTCAGGCACTTGAGCAACGGAACGAATTGCTCGTACATGTACACGGAACAAGTGACGAAAACAACAAACAATGAGAATGCGTAGTTCTTTCTTTCTCAATTCGTCCGCGTACTGCAAGGGTGGTGATAAGGTCAAGGCACATTTGTCGACACGACCTGCGGATGTGATACGAATCCGCGCTATGTTTAGAAGCCTAGTACGGCATGCTAATGTGGACAGGTCGCCAGAAGATGTTGAATATGATGCATGTATTCGCGCCATATCATGCGAAAGATCACTCATACTCTATATAGGGACAGTACAGGCACGTCCACAATCAAGCAACTCACTAACAGCCGCGTAGTTTTATTGGTAGACCGTCCTTTGGAATTCAGTCACCGTGCTGTAGCTTGACGACGTAGTGAGTCAACTTTCCTTCTCCTCGCTATGCGTGTCCAAAGACGTTCCCTTAAACGACGTCCGTATAGGATGCGGCGATCGGTGCAACTTACCGCTGCAGAGTATGGCATCTTCATCAAACTTCTCAGCACGGTAGTATTCCTGATGTCGACATAGAGTCTGCAGTCGTTGTACAGGATTCCCGTTGGTGTCGCTGCGCACGCCGTACCGTCTTTCCGAGCTAGGACGCCGAACACGTTCTTCCCTTGCGCCACAGGATACACCTGCCATTGTCTGTCGTAAGCGCTTCAAACATAGCTAACATAGACACACATACAACGTGCAAAAACATTTGGTGAGAAGCATCTACGAAACTACGGCTCCGGCATACGGTACGCAGAAAATACCATAAGTGTAGTTATTTCACAAGGGAAACCGGCTCAGAAAGTTTAGAAAACGTTGCGCACGATATACGTATATATACCGGGTGTCCCAGCTAACTGCGAACAAAATTTGTTTTCCTATATTCAAATGAGATTTCCATAATTCCACCAATGGTAACATGTTCTACGGCGTTGGGCCCCTTTTATGAGGGCATCATGAATTTCCTTACTCGTCGTATTAATTAATTTGCACTAATTAACTTTTCAGTTATTAGAGATAGAGGCTCG
>JARGYV010055404.1:0-10145 GCA_029532675.1 Ornithodoros moubata | reverse complement strand
ACATTGCTCATGCAAACAATTCACACAGAGATTGGACAGAATTTGAAGTCAGCAGCTGCAAACTGAGAGTCCTTCTTACAGACAAGTTATATGAAGCCTGCCAATGCATTCTGGATATTCCCGATCAGAAGGCAATGCGAAAGCCACAAGTCATGCCCGCTCCACTCACGTGTAGTTGGTATAGGGCATGACACCATCAGTGTAGGCATCTTTGAACCTGAAGGGGTGTGTATACGTGTTCCCGATGAGCGACTCCGAATCCAAGCACATCTTTCTCAAGCAGTCTTTGTAGCCCAGCTCCTTAAAATCAGGGTGGTCAGCAGACACCTCTCCTGTCTTCAGGAACTCTATGACACCTGCAGCGCAAAGCAAGTACAGCATTAGTGCACAGCACTGCTGAAGAAGCAAATGTGAACTGCAAAACCTACCAGAGTCAGGCAGAGAATTGAGATCACCGCAGAGCAAAAGGGGAATAGTGTTTGCATCGTATGCGGTCCGTCGATGTGGGCTCCTTAGGCTTTGCCCAGCTTCTTCAAGAATACTTCTCAACTCTCGCATGAGCATCATGGTCTGAATGAGCTTCACGTCACAGTATTCAGGATCCCAGTGGATGTGGGCAGTGCACACCAAGAGGGGTTGTGGTGGGGGTAGGCAGCTTTTGCCATCCATGTTCACTGCAATTAATTTAGAGGTTCTCTGGTAAAGATCACATTCAGGGCAGCCCATTTACAGGAACACACAAAGACATCTCATATCAGGAGTGTAACAATCGTTAAGAAAGTAAACAAACAAACACCGATGTTCCCAACACCCGGTTGCATTTCACGCAGTATTCCTTGTCTGAACACTTCTACAAAGCAACCTACACAACACTTTTCAATTGTTGCAGTTGTGATGCTTTCGAGACCTCCTGTGGGTGTCCCTCACAAAGCAACAAAAGTGTTATGTGCTCACCGTTGTCAAAAGCAGAATCTTTGATCTGCAGAAGAGCAGCCAATCCAATGTTGTCCTTGGTCATTACTCGATTTAACATGTCATCTGAACCTTCAGCGTTTGCCATGGCAAGTTGATTGAATTCTACCAGATGTTCCTTCAGTAGAGTGAATCTGCAATCAGTCGTACAATAATTAATGCCCTTCATAAATGTCATGCACAGCTACATGTGAGAAATATTAGAGCCTAGGCTCAGATGATTATCCTGCTGGTGCGATACCTGGTGCTGGCTAAACAGGCAATCTGATACCCCTTAAATAATCCCTTAAACAGAACTTGCAGAATTGTTTGGTTTTGCATTCCTATTATGTGACATATGAAGATTTTCAGTAAACGAAACTTCTCATAAGTGAAACAAATTTTTGTCGCCCCTTCAGGTTCCGTTTAGAGAGATTCCACAGTACTATAATAATAATAATATTGAAAGCTGATGTCTTGGTATAGACAGAAGTAGTTCTCCCCACAAGAGGACAGACCTGTGTGCAGACATATTTTTTTACAAGTGGAAATTTTTCTACAAGCAGAGAGCTTTTTGTATTTTTGCTTTTCTCTGCACTTCTGTCATCTATTGGCTATAAGTACTTTGAGTACCCTGCCTCTTACATTTATGTAGTATTAGTATTATCAGACGGTCATCTCTAAATAACCTTAGCTAATAAAATAGTAACCAGTTTTAAAAGAAGAGTGCCTAATGTAAAGGTGTGACACATGAAAATAGGCCTCTGCCTTCCCATAGTATAGAAAACTAAAAAAAATTCATGTCTACACACTATCTGCATAGTCACCATCACAATGAAATCTCCCAATTTATGTGCTGCACATTTTCATGTAAATAGAAAGTGGAGAAAATTAAATGATTGTCTATTCTTACTTGTTCGTCCTAAAGAAGATGGCACAGCCATCCACATGCTTTCTATCATTTTCAGACATGGTCTTGGCTCTCGACTTTGGCGAGAAAATCCCGTCGTAGCCGTCCCGTTTTAGTTTCGGCAGGAAAAAACCGTGAAACTGTTCAGTCTCCACTTCCTGCAAAATGTATAACACCTTAGTCACAGTGCACAAGTTTGCTTGGATGAACATTTCACTTCAATGACACTGTAGCCAGCCTGATACATTTACATCCAGGCTCAAAGCAACTAAATAACATGCATTCTTAATGGCATGCCAAGTCTCAGACTGGATACGTGTGTCGCGAGTAATAATATGGAACACTATTGTAAGCCATTACTAAGGTGAGGGAAAAAAAACACAAAAGAGACATCAGCAAGACTAAAGGTACTAAACAAAACGCTGTACAAGAATGTTAGAATGAAAGAGGTTTCTCATAAACAGACATCATTAAAACTCAGGAATGCACCCCTCGGCTAAGAGAGCTTGCAGATATTGTCCACTAGTGAGGCTTTAATTGCTCCTTGGATGCTTACTGCAGGAATATAGTCTACATTAACACTGGTTAACACATTAACATTAACTTGCTGCTTTTCTGTACATGCTTCTGCTATCATACATCCTGACTGATGGACATCCTCCATTGTTAAGGGTCAAATTACAGTTCCTTGAACAACCTGAGACCGGGCTCGTAACAGTACAGGTGACATTGTAAGGGAATGTGTGAGTGCAATGAACATAGGACGTGCTTGTGCTAGGTGTATGCTGTGATGTTCTTATTCTGCAAATCTTCCAGCCAACGCAACATGACAATTTTTCTATCATCATGACGTCCAATGTCTACTAGGTATATACAAATGGAGGCCCCACGGAGAAGGAACTGCTGGTTGAGGACTGCTCCATAGTAAAGAAACAGAGAGAATACAAAACACAGTAAGCACCTATTAGTATGGTGGATGAGCACGGTGGGCACCATGGAGATCTCACAATTTTATAGAAGATGCAAGCACGTGCTTGAAAATTCCTGGAGCATAATGAAGGCCCCTACCTGGAGTGTAATGATATCAGCTGCATAGTGCCTGATTTCGTCCATAATTCCTTTTCTTCTGTATTCCCATCCAAGAGCCCAAGATGGACAGTAACCGTACACCTGTCTTGTAGCATACTTGTCGCACAACACATTGTAGCACATCACAGTAAATACAGCTGCAACGAGAGAAACAGACACCACGAAACTGAATATATGCAATACCCGGATGCAACCAAGACAACGATTTATTTAGGCCTCTGAACTAGAGTGGAGATATGAAACCAAGTTACTTTCAAGTATCGTAACTGTACTTTCACGCGGGAACAACATACACTGTTTGCACTGAAATTGCTACAATCATGTTCCGCTTTGAATGTTACATATTTTAGAATGGCAAGAAAGGTGCCTCCTGAAACATGACAACTAAAAAATGCAACCAGCACAGCTTTGTGCAGTTCAATAAGCAGTATCCTGCAGTACCTGCTAGGTAGTAGCTGTAGTATATTTCCTATTTATTATACATTTTTTAATATAGTGCTCTGGCAACATCCTGTCATGCATGAAATTGTGATTTGAATGCCAGAAATTCCCACTAGGCAGCCTCTGTCAACTCCCAATACTCCACAGAAACAAGCACATCAATTACCAGCAGGCTCCATCTTGGTGCTTACTACATGGTTTTTCCAAAATCTGCCATGGATGCCACAGTAGTTATTAAGAAACATGCTCTGCTTCGTAGTTCATTGTCACTATACCAGGCAAACATATCAGCAAGAACACCACCTTAGATCTCAAGCATTTCGATGGGCTAACTATATACTTGGCGTGGTCACTCACTCGATGTTTGTGTTCTAGTAGGATGGGCAACAGCGATCCATGGTCTTTGCGGGGGATGAGATGAAGTGACTGTGCAAAAAAAGACAACATGTAACTGCCAGTTCCACAAGCGCCACCGTCTTTTTAATTAACCATGTCCTAGACTGTGCACCTCGAGTTTCAAAAGGATCGGTAACAAGTACAAATCTGAATTCTGGCAGTGTCCTGAATGACTTGTAACATAATTTTAGCTCACACAACTTTCACTAAAAAGCTGTTTATTACTGTTTATTACAGCACTGACAAAGATTACTCTAGATCCCTGCTAGCACCCTTTGTCAATGCAAGGTATGCCTCTACTTCAGTGGCCTTTGATGAACTTTAGCACAGCTCCTACTTTCAATCTGTTCAACATATACTGCAGATGGGACATTCGGTCCTAAGTGCTCTTACAAAAATAAAGAGAGAAAAGAATAGGGCGTTTATTAGACTCTGAGCCATTTATCACTTAACTGCCGACATGCGCACAAGCTAGGGTTACCCCTTTACAGGGCCACCAGCTGCCTTTATTGGCTGCACGGCAGACGACGTTAGCAGGCGACTTACGAGATGTAATTAGCATCGTAATTTTACTCTGCAACGCGTCCCCTATCCATACAGCCTGTCAGACTGGTGCATGTACACCGTAGAGGAACTTAACGATGCGGGCTGATGATAGCAACCCAACCTTGGCCTTGGCCGGCAGATGCACGGCTGTGCGTTCAAGGTCAAGGCGGTTCCCATTTGTCAACCCTTTGATACCCCGACCGTGCATAAAAAAAAAAGTAAATAAGTGCCACCCCCTTTTCCTCCTGGGCTATAATACCCCAGGCACGGAGGGGAATACGAGCTCTAGTGTAACAACCGTTTAATTAATGATAATAGGCGCATCTATTTGCGCCGCTGGCATTCGCCTGCCTCCTGTTCGGACACGAGACCTGCCCAAATGGCAGACGTTCCCATTGACCTCACTTTCTTCAATGCCGCACCCACGTCTGGGGCTTGAGTTCAATGTCGGCTACGTTACCCCTTTACACTCTAAAGGAATCGCTCTCTTCTACAATTCGATGTTGGCGGAGCTCTTGTATAAAAATGTACGCGAGACCGAGAATCCAACCGGCAAGGGTGCTTCGCCGGAGTCGTCTAGTGCAAGGCAGCGAGGCCAACCTCTCACATGCACTACCACATCCACATTTTTTCGGCTGAAGCACAGCTTTGCACACACGCTGTGGAGTTTGTGTTTCTTCCAAGCTGAAAGCGTACAAGTGATGTACATTATACAGACGACTGACTTTATTCTTACAAACGATTAAAGGACCGAAGACAAAACGTCATCGAGGAACTGTCAGCTATCAACCAGCTCATCCGACGGACCATTCCTTCATTCGTATTGTTCATCCCTGATGACCCCCCACACAAATCAGAAGCGGAAGAGCAGCTGCTGGCTGAAACTACAACGCAGACGACGACCGATGAGAGAATTCGCCACCTAATCTATTCGGGCGAGCGGCTGACAACGAGAAAGGCCTGCAGAACGAAGAAATCATTACGACCACCATAATTATCGGCAGTTCATAATACAGGCAAGGAACGAAAGAAAGCTTGTGCCGTCGCTCGGGGCAAGTGCACACAGCGGTTCAGAGAAATGGACGCTGTCTCACAGGAAGCCTTTAACCCGTTCGGCAAGTTCCCCTCCGGACGCGCCTTTGCTAATTGCCCGGCCGAAGAAGCACTGTAATGGAAGAACCACGTGAATGGAGCTGCAAATGGAGGGACTCGGGGGAGAAACGGGTCACGTTTCAAGAGCAATGCCGCAGTGCACGAGAGAAGCATCCTCCGAGACAACGCCACCTCTTTCTCAACTTGGGTCCTCGTCTAGGATGTGGGACTGGACGTTGCATGACGTGTAACCAAGCGAATGCAGACGATTTCACAAACAAGCCTTTTTGCACGGCTAATGATAGCTCGTTTCCATAACTACGGCAACTGAAAGCGTTACAGATACTGGAGGGCTCTTATTGCAGATGTCGCACTAGCACCTTCTTGACGTCAACTCATAGCCAGGTCCTTCTGTACCTAAGCGGTGCTGATCCAAAAGGCACATATAAGCGATGTCGTTTGACGTTGCCTATTTTATAAAGAGAGAGAGAAAAAGCAGCAGGATACTCCAGCAACACATCGGAATACAATATAACGTGGGTAGTGGCACGCACAGAGAGACCCAGGTGTACCAACCCAGAAGGCAAAACGTCTCTTACGCAAAAATGCGGGACGGCCAACGCTCACGCAGAGAAACACGAATCACAAGAATGAAATACGCGTCGTGACACCATGCCTGTTTTCTACCCGGCCAGAAACCAGGTAAGATTCGGGTCATTGGCCGCACTCCAATGGTAAAACCAGGTGTATACGAAATCACTTCTTTACAGCTGACCGGTAGAATGACTCCCACGGGGTGTGTGCTACGTCACACAACTAGCACATGACCCACAAGTTGCTGGTCCAAATGACTGACACGAGGATGAAGGATATGCCAGAGGAGAGGGCGGGAAATTTTAACCGACATACCACTGTTCAAAAGGTTACTTCAAATTAAATTAAAAATTACATACCACATTAATCCAGGATAAATAAAAACTAATAATAAAGCGGGACAATTAGAGAGGCGTATACTCTGTTGCTTCCTACAATGCACAAGAGTACAGTTAACACATTACTTTCACAGAACTTGCCTACAGCTAACGAAAATAGTTCATTCTTACAGAAGGCTCTCAGCTGTTTCTGCGGTAAGCATGAATAACGCCGAACACGGGACCATTTTTTTTTTTTTTTTCAGAACCACTTTTCCGGACACCAAATAACCTTGTCCACTGAATCAACAGCAAATGTACAGGGGAACCTCGACACGGGTTAGACGTAGGAAGACCCTTGACACATTTGTCAGCACGCGCCACCCGTTACGCACTAGCGAAAGCCCTTTCTGAACAGGCTTCCCTAGCAAGAGCTCACAGCTCTGCGCGCAGAAATCGCTACAAATAAGCTCCAAAGACTGTCCAGTCGAGCCAGCAATCGATGCAAAATGAGCAGGGCACAATTTCGGCGGTCACTTGGAATTCCGTCAGCCAAAGTGCCAAATTACACGGCACTGGAACAACACTTTTCGTCCAGCTGTCAACCTACATTGAAAACTGCGACACGACCTCGGCACGTTTCCGCAAAGCCGTTGGACCGCGACGCATCCCCGATGAAAGTCCCAGAAGCCTTCTTGCCAGCTGCGAGGATCCATTTGCCACGGCAGCTGCTTCCACAAGGACATCGCCGAATTAAGGACGAGGCGCGCAGGGGACATTCTCTATACGATGAAGGATACCGAGAGGAACATATCTGATGACGATCGATAGAGGGGATAATCTAGTTCCACGCATCTGTCCGGCATACCACTCGCGGATATTCATTGCGAGGTCGGGTGTTGTTTACTGCGACAGTACCCTTAGGTGCTAGCCTCCACAGAGTTGCTGTATCCGGATATAACGAGTCTTCAGACTATCGCTGTGGGCGCGGCGTTGTCCCTGCGAGTAGCCTATAGTATAGTGACTCCTGCTGTAAAGTCATCATTTATGTATTCGCATGGTTAATATAGCAATAACAACCGCAGTGCTTTTTTTTTTTTGTTTATGTGCTCTACTGTGTATCAAGCTTTACGAAATTTTTAATCGAGATACTATTTGTAAGATATTCATGTTTTTCCAGGGTATAAAATGACTGAGAACGACATGTTGAGAAATCATGTCGTCATGAACACATGGGCTCATGTCTTGTAGTTGTCAGCTGCGATCCCCTACAAGACACGAGGTGCATTCGTACACAGTGGCCACGAAGAAGGGCCAAACCCGACTACCTTCTTGTCTAGCCAGTCACGGAACGACGAGAATTATCGCCAGACAATGCAAGATCATCTTTCAACAACCCAATTAACGTGCACGAGAGTGAACCACTGAAAGGGTTGATTATCCATTCCAGCAACAATAATAGCCGGCCCTCGTCAGGAAACAAAGCCCACAAGGGAAGGGCACCGACGGTCCGCCCATATTCCAAGCCGTGCGGGATATCTTGAGGCATCACCTCCAAATGCATACCCGAGGTCGCACACACAGCACTGCCACGACGACGACAAGTATCTTGCACCTAGTGCAATCATTCCTCTTACAGCTGTCCACCCCAAGCTATGTCAACTCGTAACAATTTGGTGGAGGTATTGGAGGTACGCGGGAACGACTCTTCGGTCCCTCCTCCGCCACAATACCCGCCACGACCACAGCGTGCCCGCGACAACCAAAGTAACGGTACAAACTCTAGAACCGCATCAGGCTGTCACGATACAACTGTATGTCACAAGGACGTAAATTACGTGATTGACGTCCGACAGCCTCTTAACTAGGTCAGTGAGCAGTTAAGCGCAAAGATGGACTTGCAGTAACAAGAATGCGAGCCCCTGAAGATTCCGTTCGCCGATGGTAACAAAACGAGGTATTCTGAGGGAAAACCGGTCTCTGGCCAAAGGCAGCTGCAAAGGACATGATTTGGAGCGGCCGGCATGCGTGTCGGGCAAGGCGCGACCAGGTAGGATCAATCGGAGACGGCTGAAGACGACGAAAGCTCCTTGCGTAACCTGAGACCCCGCGCCAGAGCAACTGTGTCAGCGGGACTGGTTGTCGGGCCGGAAGACGGGAATAAGAAAAAAGGCAGCCCCGTCAAGTTCACTCGGTCAACGGGTCTGTGAATGGTTGGCCACCCCCCCGCGTCAAGGGCAGGCGCGCCCAGTTCTCTCTATACCCCAGTCCGTTCGCGTATATCGATAAGCAAGAAGGTCATTTGCATAGAGGACAGCCGGATCTCCGCTTACGCTGTTGTTGCCTCTTTACGACGATTTTATATAGGACGGGGTCCTAATGAAGTTTAGCAGCCATGCAGTCGCTTCAACTTGTACGCCACGGGGTTCAAATGTAGCCAGTGATATTGAGGTTCTGCTAGAGAGATATTTTCAATAAAAGAAATAGGTAGTCCTCACAGCGCACCACTGCCCTTAAGTAGAAAACTCGCCCTTCCTGTTACAAGATGATGGTCAGTGGTAGCTGATTGTCCGAATATTTACCTGTCCGTGAAAATTTTAAACTGAAATCTTTAAAAAAAATTCAAACCCTTTAGTGTCCCTAAGCCCTGAGATGTAGCAGACATTGCAAAAATACCGCCCACTCCCAATAGCCGTTTTCCTAACTGCAACTCTGCGAAACACGCGCGTTTCTCGTGGCTAGTGACAGCTTTGCAGTGGCGCAACAACTCCAACATTCGTGGGGGGATACAACTGCTGTAAAATAAATGTGAAAAAAGTGACATGCTCACACACACTGTTCAGCTGTGTCAGCATGTGCGCTCGCACAGGAAAATCGCCGCCCTGGCCCTAAAGAGGAACCAACGGTACCTTTGCCCTCCCACGCAACAAAATTCGTGGTACCCCCGCTAGTTGCGCCACTGACCACGAGGATGGACGCAATCCACTTGTACCCGCAGCAGGTGATGCGAACAGAATCCGCGAACAGGACGCTGAGCAGACGACCCACTTTATTCGGGATCTGGAGAAGATGGTCGCTTCCAGTTGACCGATGACACACATTTAGGGGACCCGCCTTCTCGCTCGAGTAGACTCCTCTTCCATTTCACGCCAGACATAACCTGAAGGGCCCGACCTCGAAATTCCGCTAAACCTGCAGAGGGAACGACACCACCTTCGGTGCTGGCAACCTTGAAACAAACAAAACAGCAACTGGCGCCTGTCCTACTTCAAACGTATACCACATACAAAGAACAAGGAAGGTAAGAAAACAAAGCCCTTCTCCGTGACTCATACACTCCTGAGTGGGAATAAATTGTGGAGTCCTGAATTTTTAATTCCAATGCCACTGCAGTCCGCTGTCCTTCGGTCCAAAATTGCCTGCAGCGCCAGTTTCATTCGTGAAGCTTTTTCACCTCTTTCGCTGTTTGCGAATAGGAATACTGGTTCGAAAGCACGACCCAGTGTTATTGTATGATAAGGATAAAAAGTGCCTTCGGGATATCCCCATGGACTCCGAGAAATACATTGCATAACGAAAACCGCGTGAAATACCCGGATGCAGCTGTAAAACGAAATATTCTTACATACGATGAGCCAACCAACAGGCACTGCTTCTTATAGAACGGGCTAGCTGGAAACTGCCACCCAGAAACCGAACCTCCCGGCACTCTGGGTCAAAGTTTCAGTGTTCAAGTGATACATCTAGACTGTATGGAACAACATATATTCAGGAGTATAAACACAATTTTTCACATATCATACCAGAGT
>JARGYV010054941.1:0-10160 GCA_029532675.1 Ornithodoros moubata | reverse complement strand
TCCGAAAAAATTATGCCCATGTGTCCGCACCTAACCCTCCACAGGAGGAACCTGGATGACTGCCTTGCCGTTTTCGATTCACTCTAAGTCGCTGTTCGACTCTGATCGAAATCTCGCCATAAACAAACTACGATAAGCATCTTCGCCGTTACATCCCTGGTCATCAGTCATCACAGTGGTCAGTGCTATGCTGCCTTGAGATCCTGTTCCTTCGCGACGTCACTGTTATATGATTACTGTTGAAAGAGAAGGTAAGGTAGGATGACCTTGTGGTCCGCTTCTCCGACAGGCTGTCGGGTGGGTCGACCTAGTTATTCCCTTTCGATCCGCCTCATCGAGAAAAACGTCGGTCATTGCTCTGACTTCTCGTTACGAACACCATGGCCCGCACTGTCACAGTGTTAACGCTTCTCTTCCTGGGTGAGTCGAACCCACAGAAGGTTCCATGTGCTCTATTTATGGCCAGGATTCCTTCCTTATAGGTACAGTACATTGCATCGCCGCCGAGGGAGTTCGCATAGGGAAGCTGAATACTCATTTTCATGGCGTGTCCGGAGAACTGTACGCCCTGGACCAGAAGACGTTGATGTTGAAGGACTTCAGCTACGACGGGACGGGTCCAGGTGAGTAGCGATGAGATGGAGCTTACGTGCATCGTCAAGTTACGCAGGTGCAGCGGTTGACGGCGTTGAATTGTAGTGGCACCTCGCCACGTTTTGATTGGCTCGTAGATTCTGTGGTGATATTTATATAGAGATATTTGGGGGTGGATGGGTGCATACTAATATACTCTTTTCCTTGTTCCTCCGCCCTTTTGAGCAGTTACCGGTGTGTCTGATTATAATGTGTTTCGTGTCTTCGAGATGGTGTATGTTAGCACTTGAAAAGATAGCAAGCTGGTGGACAAAATCCACAGTGCCTTGTTTGCGCCACCATCTTCGATATTGGTGCTCAGCGAGTCGAAAAAGATGTTTCTGTGCAGAGAATATAAAGAAAAAAGTGATACCAGAAAGTATCTAGAAATAACTCTATACCCTCTCTGTGCAGCAGAAATTATGGCTTCAACAAGCTGGCTAATAATTTTACTTGAATTTTCTTGTTCCTGTTCTTGTTCCCTTGGTAGTGTCAGAAATGACCTGTAATGTTCTCAGAGCATTTCGTACCGTGTCATAGCGTAAATACGCATGTGAAATGTAAGCTGACACCCCGACAGCAGATGAAGAAAAATAACGCAGATTATGATGCAGCGTGTTGTGGCCTCACGTGACAGTGTTCGTGTAGATGCTTACTTTTGGGCTGGTTCTTCGACTCGACCGGATCACACTGGTTTCATAATCCCCGACGAGAGCGGAAGCATGCGGCCTCTCGGAGAGTATCGCCACCAGAATGTGGTTCTGCGTCTGCCAACTGGTCACACTATGAAGAGCATACGCTGGTTTTCGGTCTGGTGCCGTAAATTCCGGGTAAGTCGACAGACCTGCTGCCCTCGATGAAGCGCTCGGTAGTCAGCGTTTCTACTCAATTCTGTTTAGCTCACGGTCAGTGACAATTTTAATGCAGCTATTAATCGACTATTCGTGTCTTTCATCGTTCAACATCTGCTGGGTTGCCTTTCCAAGCCTTGGTACATTGGAAGTACGAATGAAGCCACTTTCGGAGCATCCAGTGTTGTTACTGTTTGGCTTACATTAACGTAACATTTGTGCGTACGCGGCACATATCTGAATGCAGGGCGGTAGGTGGGATTTTGGTACAGTTTTAGAGCATGGTCTAACCTGGTAAGAGCACCAGAAAAGCTTGTTCACGACTGTAATGGCCCTGAAAACTGTGAACCATTCGAAGAACATAATCACTTGGAGGATGTACACAGCGGCCCTTCCCTTCTGTGAGGTCTGTGCTGATCGTGTTGTTTCATATTGCAGGCCAACTTTGCAGATCTCATCGTACCACGCAACGTGGTGATCCCGGAAACGAGTTCGGGTCGCACGACGCGGCCCCATGGATGAAGAATTTATTCGGTTGACCAGTAATAAATGAATCTTGTTTCTGCCCAGAGGAAAACATTGGCTCATTCATATTCTCATCTGCAGAAGTTTTGTTTGGCACATTCTAGGAGCAGATGAGCAATCGCCATTCTTATCTGCTTTTTATCTTTTACTGGCCTTATTTGATGAAAATCGTGGGCGTACGCGATTTCTGTGACACTTGCGCACTGCATAAGCGTCACGGAAATGGCGTACACCCATCGTTTTCAGCAAATAGCGCCTCTGAAAGGTATCATTCGGACCGGCGATTGAACTAGTGAACTAGTCATCTAGCTCACCATATACGAACCCTTCTAGATGCTGGCGCTATGAGTTTTCATGATGTCGAGTTCCGCCACACATTCCGTATATTGGCGGGAAAAAGTTCCAACGTCCACTGTCCGCGTCGTCCAACTCAGTATCGTCAGCCCCAGCACGCTCTCGCCATTTCTGAATTGAAACCTCGGCGGTTACACCAACATCTAATATATGCGAATATATTCAGCTTCTTTCATTTGTATTGTGTGCTCATTTGCTCCTTTTGTACTATATGTATTCTCAAATATGCTTGAATGCCGTCGATGAGGCTACTTTGAAATTTTCAGCCTATAAGCGTGGTAATCATGACCGGTACATTTAAGCTTATCTGCAGGCTATCGACATTGCACGTGGTGCATACACTAACGATGATCATCTGCTAAACTATTTTCGCACGTCTATCCTCTCAGTATCTGGTGGATGCACGCTGTATTACGGGTCCAGCACTACAGCGGCACTAACCTCCCATATGGCCACCTGACAGAGGCAGACATTGCAAAATCCATCTTATGTGTAGACTTATTTACAATACGTTGTCATCTTATGCTATTCACAGCACCCTGGTTGTAGTGTGAAACTACACCCCAGGAGGATCTGGCTACGGCTAAAAGTTACAGCTTCCCTTTAGACAAGCAACGGACAACGCGGACGCGGACTCATTGGGTCACCGGCGCGACATCCAAATGCACTCGCAAATTCTGGCATATATTTCACGGCGGACGCACATTGTCCTTCATTGTCTTCTCCACAGAAGGGCACGCAAGAAGCCACGAAGAACAACTGGTCCGGTGAAAAACGCTCCATCCCGGCGAGCATGACGCGACGTTCACGGCGGAAGGCACGGTAGGCAAGTCGCAACGCAGTACCATGCAGCAGAGACGCACTTCCTAGGCAGTTTGCCTTATAATTAAAGGCTTTGAGGGACACCTCATCTGAAGACCAAACCCCTTGCGCCGCTTGTAATAGTTTGCCTGCGATGCTGGTTCCCAGGCCACCCATGTTGAAAGCTGGTGGTAAAGAGTCTTCGTACAGCGGTGATTGAAGCGCACCTGCAGGTACGAACAGCGATTGATCGACAGGGCTGTACTGTGGCTCCAAGGCTGCTTGATTGGCTTCAATAGAATGTCCGGGACCTGGAGCTGTTCGTGTCACTGCCAGGTATACCTGGGGATAATATAGAAAATGCAATGGAAATAACTGGTGGCCATATAAGATGTGTCCTGGTCGACTTTTCGAAACGTAGAAACACTTTGGTCCCTGACGGCATGTATGGGTGGGACTGTTGTGTGTACTGCTGTGGTTGGACAATACTGTTGCGGTTTGTTCCGAACGCCTCAGTGGGGTAAATTCGCCAGAAGCACATTCCTTCCGGCTTGTTCGTTTGGAGACCATACGATGACAAAAGCGCTAAAAGACAAAAGGACCGACGTCGTCGTTGTTTCGTGTCTGTCCTTATGTCTTTCATTACCAAGTTGGCCTAAACTCCAGTATACAAAGAGCATTTCAATGAAGGTTAATAGAGGAATGTTTTCTGTGGTCCTTCCAGCACTGAAATGTCAGCAAACTGAGTGTACGATATGTCAGCTGTCACTGTCATCTCCTATGCAAAACGTCGGCAAAGCAGGGCTCATGAGAGCACACTTAGAGCCACATGCACTTCACTTTTATAAGCTCGGAAAGAGTACGTACTTCATCGAGTTTCCATATTGTCCGCAAGCCAAGCCTGCGTATGATTGACTTAAAAATAGATTGGTGGACGTGACGTGGTGTGAAAACGTTTTCCATTCAACTCCTTTGCTCTCCCCCGATGCTTTCTCGCCTTTCTTTCCAGCGCCAGCTTTCTATGCCTAACACAGAGCAAGAAGGATCCCCTGTGCCACCACCCCTTTTCCATTCTCTCACATATGATACTGCTGGGTTTTCTAGCATGTATGTAAGTACATATCGGTGCTAACATCGTTCGGAATGGATCATGATAACTGCTACTGGTATACCTGCATAAAATCCGAAGACACTATATCCGGCACATGATTGTAAGCAGTGTCCAAATCTGCGAATCTCTGAGGTGTGGGACCGACGAACACCAGCTTTCTTAGCGCCTTTAGGGTTCGGGTCCTTTGACGCGCTGGCATCCAGCGTCCTCTTCGGATACCAGTCAAGGTAATAACCCTCAGTGTCTCAGCCAGGGAGAGCACGCGAGTTGTGGAGGCTTTAGTGGCGAAGTGACGAGCCACGAATGCGTTGTATGCGGCCGGCATAAGGTTGGCGGCGTGCGCCAAGCACATGGACCGTACCAGAGTAGGAGATGGCTGTACCTCGCCACCGAGGACCTGCTCCAGCGTTGCACGGAAGATATCGTACTGCGAAGAAAACGTTCCCAAATTTGCGTGACAAAAACCAAGCATGCTTCGCCTTCGTGCTTTCATAGACGCATGTATAATGGTTACAAAAGCTGCTGCAGTTTGTTTTGTTGGTGCCGTTGCGCATTTGTTATCCTGGGGCATGTTCTTAAAGTCCGGGTAATTATTTTGATTACACGTGTATGAGTATACAACGTTTTCTTCGAAGTTTCGTTTAGGTTTCAAAGTAAGAGTGTGTGGGTGATGCCTGCTTGACACTCCGTCCCTATGTGTTTCTTGTACATTGTCTAAAATCATTGCGAATTAGTAACGAAATACTGCGTGGTTACACGGAGCAGGAAGGATTTACTATGCCCTCTATTTCTTTGCACTTTGCGGGAAGTCACAACGCAGCCTACACCTGTGTACTCCTATAGGTACAACGCATTGGGCATAGAAAAACACAAGTATGTTGTTCGTAGTAATCGCAATGAATATGAGCTCAGACTATGTACATAAATTGACAAGAACGTACAAATAAACAGGCAGGCTTCATCCGGAAACTCGTACTTTGTAACCTAAATAAAACCTTAAGGACAGCGTTCATAATCCATAAATTTGCGATCAAAATCTTAACTTGCACTTAAAGCATCTTTCTGTTTTTACAGTGTAGAGACAAAAAGCTCAGCGATATAAATCAAGGGAACCAGAGTCGTTTTTGTATCCCTCATTCAGTATGTCAATGGGAGTATGCAGGTGAAGCGCGGAAGGTTGGCCCTGAACACCATGAAAAGTGCCGCCCTATACTCGTGGCGCACGTACAAGCCAGGGGGATGTTGGTTCCGGTTTAGCGACCAACCAAAGCAGCATGACTACATCCCGAAATCGGTATGGCTGAGTGTATGTTGAGTATCCGGCTGTTGTCGATAATATCGGCAGTTTAGAATACAGAAGTGAATCAATTTCACTTTGTACTTCTTTAGTGGGACAACGTCCGAAAAGCCGCGTCCATTTAAGACGCTTTGCAACGCCTTTCGGCAACACACGTCCGGACACGGCTAGTCCCCATTCTGTTTGTTCTGGTCATGGGTTCGTTGCATCAAACAGGCATCAATACGCCTTTGTTGGCTACCTGCGTAAGCGAGCCCAGAAGGCGGACTGTGTGCCATCCGACGAAGTGGCGCAGCCCCTCAGAATCCTGGTGACGCTTTAAGAAAGCCCCGATATTTCGGAGCCAAGTCAAGTCTTGTACGACGATAGGCATTCCTTCTACTGCTCCAGGTACCTCAGCCAACCAGTCCGCCAATGATCCTGTCATCTGAGCCACCTGCCACAAGGAGAAGTGTTGTAACCGAAGGTATCTCACCCCACGCACGACCGATGCTGTCTTCAAGGACTAGGGAAGAGCCTGCTGTGAATTTCATGAGGTTTATTTCATAAGCACGAGTTGTACACAAAGTAAATGTTGGAATGCTAGGCTGTGCCAGTGATGCAGTCCCTCAGAAGGCAAGTGGCGTACAGTACAAGAGATAACTGTCTTGTGGGCAACTAAAGGGAAATGCGAGAAACTACAGCTACAACGAAAACTATATCCCCTGATCTGCCATTTTATTGACACCGCACCCATAGGAACCCATGGAAATGATGCAGACTTTTTCGAGGCTAAGCACTCCACTGGACTGTATGAATCCTGCCTGCCTAACATCCAGGGATTTTCCCATCAAACCCACACGCTGAAGACGGAATTAGCCGTATGTCACAAAATTCCCAATTCCCAACGAATGCCGTGAAAATTCATCATACCTTCCACAGGGGAAGAACTCGAATCGCTTTATGCTCATTGTCCTCAAGCTTGTCTTCGCGGAGTTCATCTTGCAGTGTCAACACATGAGCTACCAATTCGTGTGGGTCACGTTCAGGTCCCAACACCAGCGCAGCGACCCGCTCCACGTAGCTCGCCAATGCCACCTGCGGGAATCATAAATTCTCTGTTGAAAAAACGTTTCAACCGTAATATTTAGCCATAAGCTTCGGAATTGTTACATTCTAAGAGACAGTACCGTAGCGATGTGGGGGCAAGACACACATGCTCGAAGGAGAAAGGTATGAGAAAGGGGAGAACTGAAATTAGCGCTGTTGTGAGTGTACATAAGAACAGTGAAATGACAAAACGCTGGGGAGGTAAAAATATTGCCCTCTACATTTGAGTTGGATCGTTTCATCTGTCGGGAACATGCGCCGGAATAGTTTAAAGATGGTGGAGCTCTTCACCGGCTTATCGTGAGGGACATGTGTTTGACTTCCAGTACCGTTTGACAATTTCGACGGTTCCTACACATTGACATGTCACTGAGGTTTGTGCTAAAAATTGGCCCATCGATCATGCAATCTATCAGGTCTAACAATAAGAAGCATCACCTCATCATATGACCTCACTCAGAAAGCCGAGTAAGAGACAGGGACTTGGTGAATCGAAGCAACTCACATGATCTCCCTGATCGAAAGGCGGAGGCAGAAGGTTAGGCGCTGCAGCGACTACCAACGATCCGTTGTCCTTAGTTCGACTAACATCCAACAGTACCGTGATCCTATGTTGCAGCGAAAGCCGCAGAAGGCTCCTTAGAGGACTGGCAGGTACAAGCATGGGTCTCAAGGCGGCAGGTTCACCACCTCCAGGAGATAATGAGGCCACACAACTTTGGTACAATGACACCACCTGTCCGCGTCCATAAGAGAATGAGAACCATGTACAGAACTCTCATCAACGGACCTGACTGCACATACATAACGTTACCTACACAGAGTTAAAAGTACTGAACTTGGTATTTGTAGGGCTGTTTAGGTAGATATCTGCTGTGAAACAGGCCGTGTGTTTGCGCCATTGCCAGGCCACTGTTACCCAGGGATAACCACGATCATCAAACACTATCGCTAACAGGCGTCACCTGGTGTTACCTTGTCAATCGCGGACTGTGCTCTGAGCGGCACACGATACGCAGTCCACGCATAGTGAAGAATTCGCTGCACTCGGGCAGCGGACGAGGTTCCAGGCCAACTTTCACAGACGAAGCGATCCAAGTCCTCGCACGGTCCAACAGTGCGGCTGAGGGAGATGTTCAAGGCGAGCGCGGCTGTACGGCAAGATGCAGTAGCACAACGCGGAGGTCCATGCAGGCCTCCAGGATCGCGTCTGCCCAGGGCCGCGGCCACGGCCAGCACAACGAGCGGCAAGCCGAGCAGCCCTGCAATGCCACATTTGCCCCAGCTTCGCCTTTTGCATTGCTCCATCGGACTTGAGCCATTCAGACAGGAATGGCGCGCGCGCGACCCCTCACGAGCTACACCGCGTTGTTGGCGTGCCACTAATGTCGAGACCCATTGCTGGAAAGTTTTCAGCCTGGAACGAAAGTGTTTGGAGCACGCCACCGATTTCTTTCTCAGTATTCATTCGAAGAATGCGAGGCGCCGGTCGGTCGGTACCCATAATATTTTATATATTATACGTGTATATATTTATACGTGAAACACCAACTGTTCTGCTACTGGTCATACATTGGTCGTAAGCACGGAATGAATCCTGGCATGCACAACCTGCGTCTCAAAATAAGAAGGAAACAAATTTCGATGCATGCACACGTACTAGTAGTGACGACTGCGGAATACGTCGCAGCGAACGATTGCAGGATTGCTGGCGGGCTCCAGAGCAGGGCCGGATTAAGCCCTAGTGAGACCCTAAGGCAGTCAAGATCTCGGGGCCTCTCATTCACCAAGCTTTACTTGTTTATACTTTTAGGAAGGAGGGGGGAAGCCGTGGTACTTATGTGCTGTTACACTTATGGCACACAAAGAGCCTGTGAGCATTGACTGTAATTTTTCTTCACAATCTGATATACAGTGGTGCAAACACCACGGGGCTCCTAAGGAGTGCGAGGTCCATAGGCTGCAGCCAATTAGCTTATGGTACTGCTCCGGAGGAGATGTTTTCCGTCGAGCAGTCCTTAACATACGAAAAATAAAAAAGAAAAGGAAGTGAGGACGAAATGTGTCTTACTTTATTTTAGACTCAGCAAGGGCTCTCCTTTGTCAGACGAGGAAAGGGAGAGACTGAACGGAGAGCTGACCTCCGATCCACTGTAACATCGTGGTTAGACAACTTACCACCGTCATGATTAGCAAACGAGACGAATATCAAATAGACACAAATAAAACAAACATGCCGGTACAAGAAATAGTGTGTATAAAATGACCTGGCCGGTACGTTGCACCATTGTTTTTTTGCGTATACAGAGGTTTCTCAGTCAAGTTTGGGTTTTTCTCCCCTGGAGTTGTTGTACGGCAGGTGTGCATCCTTGTATCCTCGTGTTAACCCACAATTCTGTGACGAGTAGCGGGTGGCACGATGATTTTTTTACTTATTTATGATGATTTATTTACTTATGGTGCTTTGCGGGTTTGGGGAGCTGTTCGCGGGTATTTTAAGTACGGTGGGAGACCATGGAGGTGGCCGATTAGATGAAATGCATGGTGTGGAATTAATCATCGCCCGGTGGTCACAATGTGCGCATTCACCAGATACAAAGGGAAAAGCCACCAATGTCGCCATCATCGAATCACCGAATCAAGAAGTTATCCAACAGTTCTCGGTGGTCTCAAAACATTTCCATGTAATTACTGGCATGGTACGGCACTCCATCCCATATTCCATTCGTACTCTCTCAGTTGTGGAATCGACATAATACCCCTCCCTCGTAGACTTTTATTCCAAAGGTATCTGAGAACAACTCGTCACTAATTTACTGAATCGGCACAATAAATAAATAAATAAAGAATGACTGAAAACAATATATTTGTAATAAATATGTGTTACATATAATATATAAAAATATTCTAAGAACAGACAATATATTTATTTATGAGATGTAAATATTGAAACGGGGTAAAAATAAATTGATTTCAATCTTTGCTTTTCCAATGGAAAAGAGAGAGAGAGAGTGTGTGTGTCTTCGGCACCCCTAGCTACTCGGTACGCCCGATTGCCTCCCTCCCTCTCGGAGGTGCTTGCTAAAGAGCCTGTAGGCTCTTTGGAAGAATTTTGATCGTTTCGATAGAAACGATCAAAATTCTTTAAGGTTATTATGAACACATCTACCTTATTACTGCCCCTACCCCCGCCACCAGCCCACCACCAATTTCAAAAGCACATAGTACTGCACTTGAATGAGCCACACAGTGACCGTTACTTGAAATTAAAGAGAAACTGTGATTCAAATCAGTATAATGCCGCCCCAGCACCTTTGATTGTGTCGTCGTCGGCATAACCAAACGACGACTCGTCGCACGCGGCCACTGTGATAGGTGCATTTCGTTTTGTTCAGTGATGCCTCGTGTATTTTTTAGTGTACACTTTCGGAACGATGACAGAAAAGGCGCATAAATATTAATTTTCGTATTCACTGAAGCTCCGTTTATGGAACCGGAC
>JARGYV010054893.1:0-16017 GCA_029532675.1 Ornithodoros moubata | reverse complement strand
TTTTTTTTTTCTTTTGCCTTAGTCTGTAGCGTGTATGACCATCGATGCAGATTTTTCTTTCTTTCTCTTTGTTTTGTCAAAATTTTACTCGCAGTGTCCATTTTTATCGTGATCAACCTTGCGTGAGCACCGAACTATATAATTATAGCGTCTGCCAAAGTAGTACAGCTGCAGAGTATGCATCTGGTGACGATTACTGGGAACCAGTGTTGTGGTAGTTCGTGCTCAAGAGGAACAAATAACGCATTACTTTGAAGTTACTGACCACAAATAGGTGACATATTCGTTTCTCGTTCGCGGCAGCAAGCTTGCCTTTCTATACTTTGTTCGTACATATCTAATTCTGACGCCTTGTTGTTCTTGTTGTTACATCGCTGGCCGCTAGCCGTGAGCACTGTGTAACCGGCACGAACAGATGCTACTTATTCATTGGTGTCAACATTTTTCCTGGATCATGGGGTCGGTATATACGAGAGGCTTTCCCAGTAGAATGGCCTAATGTTACCAAACATGCAACCACCCGCTTTCAAGCTACGATTATGTAGAGAACATAATACGATTACTACATTATTGAGGTAGTATTATGGTACTAAAGTCAATGACAATTACCGAAAAACAAATCGTGCTGCTGTGGTCATAGTAACTACTTTGCTATATACCGCGTATATCAACATATTCCGTATATCTAATTCACGTTGACAACACGCGACTCAAGGTTGCCCTTATTTAAACACTGACACGGTGACTTCGATCGGGAGGATACGGGACGAACAAATTACAAGGCACACTCCTGACACCCAACCGATTAAACAACGTCACGTTATCCCGATCCGCTCTTTCTTGGGCTGGTGATTAGTTTTCATTTGGAAGACGCATTTTTCAGCTGCGGCTCCGGTTCCCACCGTGCTGGTGTCAGCGTCTTGGCACGATGAAGTATGCCCCGTCGGGTCTTCCTGGCATGTTTATACATCGGTCCGTGTTCCGGACGTTGGACCCCTGCGCGTCAGTCGCTAAGGCACCACGACGGAAATATAAATTTCCAGGAAGAAAATTGAGAAGAAAGAAGATGGGATGTCCTGATGGCTCTGACTTTGTTTAGACGAAGTGGCGTGACCCTGGCCTTACGGCGACACTGTGCCCTCTGGTAAGGGTGTGATCCGCGTGTATTCAGTAAAAGCCTATAGCATGTAGCGTGAAGCGGCTTTTTCAGAGAAAGGTCCACGAAGATATTTTTCCATAACCTGACAGGAAAAGTTCATGGTGCCTACCTGCTGGCGTAACGATGGCTTGGTAGGCTTGAAAAAACGGAGTCGTTAAGCTCGACAATCGAAGCGCCAACATCGGTTCAAGGATTGGTTCTTTGCTCGTTCTGGACCGCTGCCAGTGTTAAAAAAAAAAAAAAAGGCACTGTCTTAGCCAGCCAGTGGTTACTACAAATGTTTTGAGACTGTAGCCCAGCGAATGAAAGTTGTTAGCCCCCAGGTTTCATGGTACCTGGAATTATTGCCAGCCGCTCAAGTTGGGAGCCTGACATTCTCATCATATGAGCAAGGTGCGACCCGGACTTCGCCCGCATAGCTCACCACATTTTAACGTACAACGCGGCGAAGGATTCGAGTTTGCTTTTGAAAACCTCCGCAGTATAAGGCGCACGTAGGTTTCCTCTTTATGCGGTGAGTACACAAGAAGCCTCCTTCCACGCGAAGGCTCTCTTGTAGACAATGCGACCGCCCTCTCATGCAGACAAGTTTGCGAACTGCTGCGCTTCTGTGTACCCAGCTTAGCAAGGAATAGAACTAAAGCGCAGGCAACAACAAGACGCGCTGCACGTAAACAGGGTAACGATACACTTTTACAGCTTTCTGAAACACGGGACTTCGCGGTACAGGCACATCAAAATGTTGCAACGACCTGGCGCACCCCATTTAGAAAATGAAATACAACTATGTCATAAATTCAAAGCAAGCGCGAGCAGGGCGAGTCGTGTACATTTGCCTGTGGGCAGCGAGTGGTAGTACAGTTATATTTCTTGCCAAGTTCGCAGCTGCCCGGGGAAATTAAGAAGCTGAGCTGCCTCGAGACTTTTACAACTTTTATGTTCCGTCGGACAGTGAGTTGCCGTGAAGTCATTTCCAGCGTTACTTCGTACGCTATACAGGTGGCACAAACTCAGTACACCTTAGCAATGCAAATTGCTTTGAGGCATGTTACTTGATATAATACGTAATGGTGTAGCCGTACGTACGTGGTGTTTAAATTGAGCGTAAAAAAAGAAAAAAGGAAAGAAAAGAGAAAGAAAGCTTTACAGATAGCTTGTGAGTTGCTCACATTGAACGTACCTGTGACCGTCCACTTCAATTCGTCCTCTACGGCCACTTGGTGTATTGGTGCCGTTCACAAACATATTGGAGTAGCATATAAGACAAAGGGAGTCTCTCGACCGGGGCTGCAGCTATCAAAATGGTGAAAGCTTCGTGTCACCTTATCTCGTGCGAAGCAGATAAGGGGCTTGCGCGCAAACCATGGCCCATCGCCCCGCACTGGAATAGGAGGAATGACGAGACGCCATCTCCGACAGAATTCGTGACTTGTAACATGGAGGAAGATCCGCGGCTACATGATAACATTTTCGCGTGAAAAATGACTTTTCCTTTTTCACTCTCTCTCTTTGTCACGTCGAACGGCGACACTGAGGTTGCAAGTGAATTTTTCACGCGAGTTTTCTACTCGTTAAGTGACATCGTTGATGGAATTCAGTCGCATACGTTCTCAGGAATGCCATCCCGTTGGGGACCGTGGAAACTTGACGTAGGGGAGTCAGAGACGGATTCTGTTTACCTTTTACATATACGTCGTTTACGAAGGCATGAAAAATGACCCCGTGCCCACACGCGTTCTCAAGGCAAAAACACTCAGAAACAATTGTCATGAACAGCAAAATCTAACTGCATTTATCAAAACTAAAAATGCATGAGCCGTGCTGAACGTGCGCAAATCGGCTTGCTCAAGTCAAGAACTGACATTCCTTGTACTTGAGCCATTTTCTAATACCATTATCACGCTAACGTCCCTGGCACTAAGATGAGAAAGGAAGATAGAAGTTGCAAGTTAGAAATAGGTGGATCATTTTGATGCAGGGCACGACACCGGGGTTACCATATCGGGACGTGGGTTAGAGCCTTCAACAAAATCGCTTATCTTTAAGCATCATCCTTCACCACGTCAATGTGAAGCTCATGTATCTAAAAAATTAGGGCATAAGTCTGGACGAGACCATGTGGTATGAGAGAAAGCGGTGCAGAAGTACCTCGCTTACGTTGAACACGGGCTTACTTTTCTACCCCATTCGTGCTGGTACTCAAGTGGAAACATTTGGCAGGGAACACGAACCGATACTCCACCGACGGTCACAACGGAGGCGTGTCTCAGGAACAGGCAATTTCCCTTCTCATTCGACTTTTTTTCTTCCGTTCCGTTCTCGTCGACTGCTGCGGCACCGTTCTTGATGGCAGGCGACACTTTTCCTTCTTTGTCAAGTTTTCGCTTTCCCAAAAGATTAATGTACGAAGTGGACGTGAGAACTCCTCGAAGAAGGTTCTGCCTCCAACTGAACTTCCTGGCGACAAGTCTGTCGGGTAGTGACATTTTCGGTCGTCTTTTCTGGTGGCCGCCGTTCTGACATCGTGTGAAGTGCAGCGTGGCCCGACATATTCATTTCTAAATTGTGTCTGAGCTTTTCTTTTACCATGTTAACTGCGAAAACCTTCGTCTAAGCTTCAACTGCGCAACAGCAAGACTGCCCAGCCTGGTTGCCAGGAACTAGTTCAAGTGAGCAGCTGACTTGACATGCTATGTACTGATTTATTCGCGTTTACGAAGACCTAAGGAAACGTACAACTACACGAATGATTAACATATTGCTTAGCCCTGTGTTCGCCTTTCGTGGAGTTGCTGGTTCCGTCTGCATATTCTTCCTAACGAATACTGCAGCTAACCGAATACAATAAGGCACGAAGCAATGACATATGGTTACATATGTCATTGGTTACATATTTTCTATCCACCGTCCCTTCCTTTGTCTGACTGTAAACGCCTTTTGTGTTTCCGCACACCAGCAGTTAGGTGTGATCCTGACGGAACAAATTAAATTAAGATCACGCACTGTGTCAGATCGTTTTCACCAAGCTCTCAATATCTAAAGAGACGGAATGCTTTCGCAGAGTCCTATCTCGCGACTCGAGCTTATGGAACATTTCTACATTCTTTCAGGAAACTTAGACACGCAGTTCGAGAGAGCAGGGCCGAAAGAAATCCAAATTATTCCCTATGTAACAGCGCAAGGCACGGACAAAGTGTCGACTGCGAAGCGGTGGACGCATTCTCGGCTCTATATTTGAAGAGACACTGGCGTGCTACCAAAAGCCGATGGAATTCCTACCCACAATCTCTGAGCTGAGGAAAGAGGAAGCTTCCACGCATACCACTAGCGGTGCACCACGACGTATGCCGTGGAACTGCAGTTCTTTGTCTCCATTTCCACAGATGTTATTCATGTTACACAGCAACGGCGGAAGCTTTAGATATATCGGGAAGAAACGTACAGTGTGCGTTTTCTGCACTGCAGTACTAATGCAGTAGCCGTCGAGACCGGTGCGGGTAGTTGAAGTAGTGTGCTCGAACATCACGGGAGGCCGTTGAACGAAAAATGTTTCATTGAGCATCGAGGTCACTGGTGGAGATGGTTACACGTTATAGATGCAAGAATATAAATATCGTTACATGTGCATGTAGTCTCTATTTATACATACTCGTGGAAAGTCGGCATTTTGCACATGCTCTAACGTAACTCTATGTACGTGCTCTGAATATATACTATATAACAGCGCTGAAAACGTTCATGAACTAGTTGCACTCGTGTATATAAACTAACTCATCCCATTTATTCGTGTTTCATCCCTTCTGCTGTGAGAAAGCATTCGATAGACTGAGGCTGGCACACACAGACTCGATTATCGTCGGAGAGTACGCATGCTATACGGCTGTTCTTCGGACGTTCGATTCACAGCACAGTAATCTTTCGCCGATAATGCGCGCGTTATACCACGGACCTTCCTTTCCTCCACAACGACGCGATTATCCGTCATATTCACCGCCCCCACCACTGGCGGCAGCATTTGAACATTCCTAAACTTAAGTGCTACTGAATACGTGACGTCCACTAGCATAATGATAAAATTCCATTGAAGCTACAGTGCTATGTGATTCCATTTCATTTCCAATGCAAATTACACATGACTAATGCATGCCACCACCGCATTCCCAAAAGCGATGGAAAGTAAGAAAGAAAGTGAAAATACAAGCTAATCGCGTAATGAAATACCACCGGAAAACTTGTCTGTAAATAAAATTCTAGGTTGTAATATGAGTAAGCTTCTTAACGCTGGAATGTTCTACACAATGAAAGGTTTCCTGCTGCACCGCTGCGTAATTAGCATTCCCGGCACCGTAAAATATTTCAATCTCGTCGCATTTTATTAATCCATAATAATTCTCAAGTTCTGCAGATTAGCGAAGTAAACCTCGCAGAATGTGGTTCGGAACTTCGGGAGAGGAGCAAAAACGCTCACTGTAGCGGCGGTCAAAGCGAAAAGGGAAAAGAATGCTAAGCGAACTGGATTCAGATACCCATTAACGTTTGAGGGGAGAAGGAAATGAACAGGAACGCCGACACAAAGTATGTAAATGAAACGAACTCACCAATGAATTTGCACGTCGCTCTCCCTCCCAAAGAAGCAATGCTGTCTGACGGCTAATGAACGTGAACATCATAAATGTGTTTCTAGGGCCCTTTTTCATCTTGAATCGCATGGGGAAATATGTGGGGAATGGGGAAGGATGTTGATAGGGTCAGAAATTGCGGAAGAACACTTGCGTAGAATACTGCCTGTACGTAATGTAGAAAAGTGGAGAGCTCTTTAACGTGGCCAAGCCAAGCCTATCTACGGTCAGGCCTCTGAAAGGAAATCGTAGCTTGTGGATAGCTTAAGCTTCCATGATAAATGATGACAACTCCACGATGAACAGCTGCATGTTCGATAAAATACATGCACCCGCGCAGATTACTGCTCCAGCCTAGCGGCAAAGCAGAAAGCACAGAAGAACAGTGATAATCGTTTCATCACCTTATAGCTTCTTTTTTTCGACGTTTTCTTCTTCTTTCTTTGCGATGAGCACCCTTTTTCTCTCGTCATACCCTTCACGGAACGACAACTTCCGTAGATGAAGACGCTGTGTAAGAAGACCCGCTTCTTTGTGCGGGAGGTGCCGTATTTAAAGCCTTCTCCACTAGAGGCGACATGTGACGGGCGTCGCGCGAGACGAATGTGCGACTTAATCCAGCCTTGTGTTCATGACTCGAAAATTACGGCTCTATTTTCGTCGTCTAGGCGTCGCGAGCGCAATAAGTCACTTCGTCTTTCCCGCTATGCCACAGGGGCCGCCTGCCCCCTCCTTGAAATGACGCTGCCAACGTTCATGTGCCTTCTGTCAATCTTCGCCCTGTTCGCGAAGCTTGTAGCGAGCAATTCTCAGTAGCACTCCGTAGTTACGGAGCATCTGGTCCCAAATTATTACTTATATCAGTGGTTCTGAAGATTCACTATATTTTTCAATAGCATTACCGACATTTATCGGACTAATTGTGGTGGTGGTGCCCTGGGTAGATGACACTTAGCCAATAAAGCGATTGGCCAGAATCGTGCTCAGGTAGCCAGTAATGGCAGTTGTTAGTCAAATCAATCAGCAAGGAAGCCGGCGGCAAGCTATTATATAGCGACGCATCGCTAACAAGATGGTGACGGACTTGTCAACTAGTTGTATCGCATTGATTCACGTCTCTGACGTCCTTCAGGTCCGCAAAGGTTCACATTTGGTCTTAACCTAGAAGTAGTTTAGCTTCATTAGGGCCCTATATCATTAGCCCATCATTTTGATTAATCTCAGTCCACTCGCCATAAAATGTACCACGATAAGGTGGAGATTCGCTCTGGCCATGGAGCAAAACGGTACGCCAGGAAGAAATCTACACGTAACTGGTCTTATCCGGAGATACGTCTTATGCTTTTCGGCCCCATTTCTGTGCTTACACGGTATTCGACTCAGCGCACTGCTGAGATACTGTGTTATGTGGTGCTCCGGGGCACTGATGCGGTATTCGTATGTACAGAAAATTTTTTTCAAATAATTTCTCAATAGTTTAGGTCGATCGGGAAATGATTTGGTGGCAGTGATGGTAGTGTACCATTTATACCGAGGCCAGCACGCAGCCTCGGAGGAATCGTGTCCCGGGCCGAATTCTTAGAGGTGGTTTAGTGACAGTTTTACCGACTGGGAACTGGATCTATTTAAATGATTGCTGCGCTCTACAAGCCGAAAATGGCTGTGTACTAAAGAGACCTCTTGCAGCTGCACCTTACGAGGTTTCCCGGATCTCCGTTAGGTGGGAGGGCGCGCACGTAAGACGCGCAAGCTGGGGCTGATGTTTATCAGCTCACGAGATTGAACAAAGCCGGGTCGCGCAAAGGGGCTGCTGAACGGTTGGAAGCGATGTGAACCCCATCGGCGGCAACGTGCCACTGACAGGATCGTAACAAATCTTCACACTGGAGCGCCTGAGGCCATTTTGCTTCCCCATCTCGCTATTATGGACAGCTTCTTAGTATTTCAACTTTTAATTAAAGTGTCACTGACAGCGTCTGTGCAAGTATATGCGTATGTATCGTTGGAGATTTTGCATTGCCATTATATGAGTCCCTTCTTTTCAAGGTGGAGCATTTGGCTGGAGGGTAGGCGTATTCGATCACAGCTATCATGGCGTGAACTTCAAGACAAGCGGCCTGTTAACCTTTATTGCGTGCACGCAGTTAGTACATATATATAATTTTTACCCACATTATTCACCCATTTAGAAACTGGTTAAGAGGACTAATACCATGACTACCAAAACTCACTATTACTTGCTTCCTTCAAAATCGTAAGGCTGGCCGTGATAATAATATTAATATCCGTTCACTTGGATTAACTTCGATTGATGCTCAATTCTCCTTTACGGCATGACGCAATTTGCGGAATGTGCACGCTGCCATCCACAGAGCATACCCAACACACTCGAGTCAAAACTATATTATATTTACCGACAGCATTATAGTACGCTGCAACGCTGCGTACCTTTAACCGCATCGTATGGCTCCAAGGGTCTCTAAAAAGCACCTCAGTACAGATTATGCTGTGAAAAGTCAATTCGGAAAATTTTTATCTCAGATTCGAAAGCCAGTTCCGCTTAAGCTGACCGATGATTGACGTGTCTATCTTGACAGTTTCATTTGGCATATCATCTGCAACTTTCCCGCTAGACTCTTGGAATGGGAACGCGCCTTCATCCCCACGTCCAGACTTTTTAGGCGGTAACAATAAAAAAAAAAATAATAAAAAAAAGGCGTCTCTGTAGACACCTACGGGGACATTTTTCATTATCACACTCCGATGACCCTCCTGTTGACAGGGAGAGGATATATATTTAGGGCGTTCAAAATTGACCAGATTTTGTTGTTTCTCTTTTCCTCTTGCGTTTTATGTGCACGCGTTATTTGCCATTTTCCATTTCATACTCTCTCTGTTTTTGCTTTTTTCGCATACGGCGATGGGGAGTAACTCTACATCTCCAACCGCAGACTCGTTAATAACAAAAAGCACACATGTTAGTCTGTATACAGGGGTAATCATACCCGACGCGAGTGGACATATGTTTTGCGTTGCGTTTGCGTAACAGCAGGGCCGCCTCTCTTGCGACTGTGCGCGACCGGATAACTGACTGCAAGACACTGGATACATCAAAATGCACGTAGGCGTGAGTCTCGTTCACTCAGTGGCACGAAAAAGTGTGTGAACTGAAAATATATTTAAATATGCCGCCAGGAGGAGCAACGATGGTGGCTAAAGTAGGCGCGCTCACGCGTTCTTTTGTTGTGTAGGGCTCTGTTTGTATCTGTGTGTTATGTACGTATTACCTGTGCTCGTTATTCTTTGCCATCGCCCAAATCCTACCTCCTTCAATTGCATAGAGCGCTGCCTAAACATCCCTCATCAACACAATACACTTGTTGTTAGTCGGAATGAACCGTTAAAACGGTCAGAGTCATTACATTTAGGTGATGATACGTGGAATGTCTTTGACAGAAGTAATAGTTTGCACCACAGCCTCCTTTATCACAGACGTCAACGACAAACACCTGATGGCGCAAAGAAAAAATTACCACGATGTCGACAACTCGCCGAAAAGAAAAGGGCAGCAATGTCTGCGAGGTACCTTACATGTCCACATCTTCGGGAGTTCTCGACCTGACACCTAGCAGCAATGGACATCAACCCGGTTTATAGTGGTGGTGGCGGTGGTTCGTAAGCAAAACCATACATAAAGCACTACCTACGTTGTGGACTAAATGACTCCGTGAAACTTTCTCCAGTAATCTGTTAATGTGTCAGATACGAACGCGAAAGCCAGAGGTAGGGAAAAATCATATATAGCAGAACCTGCTTCGGAGTGTAGTCAACACAAATGAGCACCTGACACTCATAGTGTAAAAAGCCTGAGCTCGGGGACGAAATGGACCATACAGAGCTCAAACCGGCAGCAAAAGTTCATTAAATATGAACCACAACCGGGTTTATTTCAATGCTGTCTCAGTCCGTCGTAACTAGTCCGCCCGACATAAGCAGCGCCATCTCTGAGCTTCAGCGGAAAACGGAAATTAAACGTGTATCAAGCACCCAGCGGATCGGCGTGCCGTGTTTTCTGTGCGGAATTCTGTTTTTTGTGCGGTTGGGTTAGGCCTTGTTTTTAGACGCCGTTTTATGTTTATATCTTGCACCTCAGGTTAAGTCAGTCAATAAATCGGACGGCGATTTACTGTCGAGTCGACAATAAACCGCTTCTGACTCCTTTGTGATAACGTACGTACCTACATCGTGAATATGATTGTACATTGTGTGTTCTGAGCAAAGAAATCACTGCCGCGTCCATTGCATCAAAATACTACATTCCACGCAGGAACCAATGGCAAGAATATAAATACAATATTCTATGAAAACTACGCAAATCATTCCCTAAGTTATATAAGGTGGCAGGGACTGATATCGTACGCAGTTCAATTTTTGTCTTCCCTTCCCTGTGAGGCTGAAAATAAGTAAATAAATACCGGGAAAAAAAGTTGGTGGAGAGGGTCCTGGCAGGAGGAAATCAAGACAAACACGGTTTTGGTTGGAACTCCGATTCCTCACATGATTGTGCGCACCGTATCTCGACTTCCTTTTTGGAAGGTTTATAGATTATACCTCCTTTTGCTTACGTAGGTCCCGTTGAAGCTCAGCTTGCGGCACTAGTTTGTTTTCTGCGCGTTTGTGTACTTTTTCTACTTCGAACTCGAGCCTGATGGAAGTTGTCGCGGTGGTACCCCGGAAACTTAAAAAAAAGTCAATTTCCTGGCGTGTGGGAGGGAAGGGAGGGCGTTTGAAGAAGAACAGGTCGATGTTTCGAAAATCGATTCTGAAACTTGATCTCCTACCCACCGGAACGGTATTTCGCGGAAAACAAGTTGAAGCTCAAGTTTCGGAGATTCCTGAGCGGGTTTCCTATATGCTCCTCTCGCTTACTTTCAGTCCTTTGGAGTAGACACTGATGAAGCAGTGTGAGGACAAAGAGTGCTGGGCCACGAGAGTATGCGGAAGGCCAGCAGGATATATCTTGATCCACGAGACGAAAAAAAGAAAGCACAACTTTGGCATGTGTACACTTCAATTAGGTGGTCTAGAAACAACTGCGTAGAAGTTTTCAAGGTATTGCACTGAACCGTGCAGTGTTTAGTATGTACCTGTCATTCTTTTCATGGAAAGTGACGTCTGAAAGAGCGACTAACAAGAGGTCAAGGATTATTTCATCAGGGCAATATTTACTTATAAGTAAGTATTCTTAAAGTTTTTACTCAAACACTGTTAGCTTTTCAACGTTTCCCACACGTTCAGATATACCCTGTGCTATTTTTCCCTCTTCACTCATTTCAACTGAAACACATCAACAACATTAAATAGTGATGGTTCATTATGAACAATGAGATTGTCTCCTGGCTTGCACATGCGAACAGGATGCGTTGCAATTATACGGACCTAACCTTCGGATCGAAACCAGTGCGCATCCACGTGATCCGCCCAACACGCCCGTATTTTACGCCCAACGATCTTTGCCCTATAAAAATTGTGAGCGGTCGTAACTTTGGATTAATGTGTCACAACATTGCTTTTCGGGAGATATTAAGTGATCGCTGATTTAAAGGACATTTAAATAGCTTCTTTTCAATGTAACGAATAAAAAGGCTTCCTTTCATTCGAGGGCTATATATTTTGCTAAACCCCACGTGTAAAGTTTGCTGCATGTACAGGGTGATTACCCAAGCATCACAGACTTCGGTGGCGTCGCAAAAAAAAAACAAGAAAAAAACAAAAAAAAAAAAACAAGACTGCATCCAAATCGCCTGAAAATTGGTTGTCTGGTAGTCACTTCCTTGAAGCTGCATATATAATTTTCGACATCGCAATCGATTCGTAGAAACGCGAATAAAAGATCATGAAAATCTTACCCGATGCATTTGAACCGCCTATACGGTCAAGAGCCAACATTTTTTTCCCTTGTTTTCGTCATGTTCTTATCACCGCTCCCAGATTGCGCTGACTACCACCCGATAAAACAATATGACTGCATCGCGTTGCGTGTTCCGTAAAGTAGAGAGAGAGAGAAAAAAAAATGTCGTGTTGCTGTCCAAATTATGTATTTCTCAAATTGTTTGAAAATCGCGCTCGGAACCGCAATTGTCGCTGGTTAGCTTCGGTGAGCTTCCTTTGTGGACGTTAAACCATCTGGGAGAGGTATCATGAACGTGACGGATGCACCAGAAAAAATTTTGTCCTGTAGGCCTACAGGCGGTTCAAATGCATGGAGTAAGAATTTCAGGATTTCCAGGAGGCCACAAATTACTGATACTATCAGCCTACCTCAGCAAAGAACCCCTTTCGTTCTCGTTGTGAGTGTAAGTCCGGGGCAACAAATACAGGTAAATCATAATGGCTGGACATGTAGTGTCGTGAGAAAATAACGCATTCCACGGCACATACTCGCACGGTATGAAAACAAACTGTAACTCTGTGTCAGCAATGGGAACGTGGAGAACAGAGCGCGCGGCATCGTCGCCGTAACCGCAGCGCATCGTTTATTACGGGAGCATAAACAAAGGAATTTCGTGTCGCCCGAGTTCCCATGGTGATTCCCTGCTGCGAGCGTAACTCTTTCATTTTACTGCCCTTCTATTCCCAACTCAGCGTGGGGTAGAAGAGGCCGTAACTCTTTCATCGCGCTGAAGTCTACAATTTATGAATGACCATCTCTCTCTGCTCTATTGATATAAGGGTCCAGTTCTGCTTTATAAACTTTCCGTGACGTGGGAAGAGGTCTCTTAGCCGTGAACAGGTCGGGGGCTGTAAAAAAGGGTCCCTGGGTGGCGTTCCTTCTGTTATCGTTGCTATCAGCGAGAATTTGTTTCATTGGCGACAAATCGAATGTAGTGTACGCACCGTTGAGCTTATAAACATACCTTTTTTTGTACGCTTTTATAAAAAACGCTCTTTGTATAAGCAGTTTCGACTGCCTTCTTTTTACCATTTTTGTGCACAAAATACGAATTATATATATACGCACCGGGACAACGTTGTTGCGCCGATTCCTGGCCGTGTCGCCTCCCTATACGTCTGCTCAATAAGGGTGAACCTGTCGTCGTAAGTTGAGAGTGCACGCTCACCTAGAACGGAATGAAATGAAAGGGAATTTAAGCGTCGTCAGGACGGATGTCAGCTACTCCAGCATACACACAGCGTACAGCTGTACACACTCAGTTCTGTAAGTATAACGACACGGAGGAAGCTTAGAAGACATGTAAAGGTTGAGGGCATCTGACTTATAAACAACATTACTGTCCCGTACCCTACAAGCTGACGCATTTCTTTAAAGGACTCGCAATCTGAGTGACGCCGTTGCGAGCAATTCCCTTCTCTTCTGCCATCGGAGAGTGCGCAACAAGCACGAAGAACACGATATGGCAACAGCACGCTCTAAGAAACCCGACACACCCATACATTTAGCTCAATCTCTCTCTTTCTCATCACCTAGCAGAACTCTCCGGTTCGATAAGGCGTTCAATAACTTCCTCACGACAAGGGCTTAAGCGACCTCTCCACTGCCTCATCTCGGCCTCATCCAATATCGGGAGTACCCCGGTCCCGATGTCCCCGGGGAGTTTAGCCACCTTCAGTCCTTAGTCCTATGGCGTCGTCTATCTGTACGCATTGCTTTTATGAAGCCCGAGCCAAAATACTATCCTTTCTCGACGAAGAACCATTCTTCGTCATCTTGCTTTCTTATCTAACTGAAAATCCTTAGATCAGAGGGAAACACGGCGCTGCGAAGGAGGGATAAAAAAAAAACTCATTTCTGATTCTGTCCTCGTTCCGTGTGAGCAGGGGACAAAAGGGACACGCGCGGTTCTATTCGGAAGCCATAGAGGAATGTAAAGGAGGGAGATGACACAATCGGTATTTGAAATTCACTTGTGTGTAGAGCGCACTTTTATTACACGCGTTATCTGAACATCAGGCTGTGCTTCAGCTTTGCGTGGCTATACGTTTCCCTTAGAGACACTCAGCAGGGAAATTCCCCACATCATCATCACCATTTAATTGTTGTTGTTAGAGAAACTCAATCGGTAACTCTTGCCACTACTTTGTCATACGGTTGCTGGACAATACGTTGTAGCGCCTGTTTTACGAAACAAGCGGTTCTTCCTCTTCTCCTTTATTTTCTTTATTTTTCTGCATTTGTTTCGGGCTTCCATAATTACCTCTTGTTGCCTACTTTTACGGCACATAGGCTTTAGGGACTTGCTTATAACTGTAGACGAGTAGCTTACACCAGCATCAGAAAACAATACACCGCGCAAGCAATGCAAGAGCCCTGCAACCTGTAGAAGCTAATTGTCAGACGTTCACAACCCTGTGGCAAGAATCTGATTTCGCAACATCTCACGGAAAGTAAGACGTCGGGCAATGGAGGTGGTGGTTGTATAATTGGCCAGTAAAGACGAGGCCTAAATATACTTATTGATGCTAATTTCCACAACATCCCAGACAAAAAGCTACGGGCCGTTATATGTACTACGTCTGTAAGTGGGACGGTATCTCTTCATCCAGAGTCACGCATCTCCCTCTTAAAAACTACTAATTATATTTCGTGAATTATCACTTTGTACCTTTCATCTAGGATCTATATACTAAGAAAGACGTTAATGTTGCGTTCTAAAGTGCGTACGCTTTTTGAACACAGCCTCCTACAAATCCAATCCTATCACAGACTAATCCTCGTGTTGACAAAAATTCCTTCTGTAGGTATTACTGCGACTCTGTGAGGCGAAATCCGCTCAGACTGTTAACTTTTTAATTAAAAGTCAACAAAAGGAGGATCACTTGACGCCTTTCTTTCTTTGAGATGTCTCGTTGCGACAAAATCCCACCGTGTGTGACAGCTGTGTCAACACGGCCGTAAGAAAAAGGACAATGTTCGGCCCCATGCAGCTTCCACAAGTAAAGGAGAAGGTGCGTCCCTATGTTACTTTCCGCATCGAGTCATTTTAAGTAATTTTTATGTAACGTTATCATACGTGTCACTGACAGAAGAAAGCGTAAATTGGGGTGTTATGGGAGTGGAATCTGAAACGGTGTATGTTCAACGGAGAAATGAGCTGCAGATTCTTTACGGTATGATTTCACAAATGGCAGGATGAAAGTCATCTAACAGATGTAAGAACCATATCTAACGTTTGGTACAGTGTTCCAAACTACAAGATGTTGCGAGTGGCTACGCAGTAGCTTTATATCGTTTTCAAAACACAATGCAGTGGTTTAAGTGTACTGTAACTTTTGGTGGGAGCAAAGGCAATCCTGACTCTTTCGGAAAAGAAGTGTTTATTGCCGTGGCGCCAGACTAAGCCAAATGATAATGGCGTGTGGTGATTTCAAAATATTTCGTAGCTAGCGCCGTATGGTGCGTGGAGTGCGCTTCGTTAAATTCATCCTCGATGCCAATGTGCCATCACACAGACATGTGAAAACGTTTAAGATATAATCATCATTCGCATTCATTGCCTATGGAGAACATTGTTCTCATTTTCATTAGACTTCTTGTTTTCTTTTTCTACATTACCCTGGCCTCACATTGTGTTACGTGTTGCGCTTGATTGCTTTACGTCGTGAGACAACTGTGATCATACGCAGTATGTTGCGCTTCCACTAACGACATTAGCGCCTCTGTCGAATCGGGACCCAGGTGAACGCCATTGAACGTGACGACTAAGGCGAAGCCCTATATAAAATCCGCTCCCTGTGAGCATGAGTAACAAACGCAGCTGTTATTATTTGACCGGAAGGAATAATTGTTAATTCGATTGAGCGGAGATGGATATCAGGAGTGAGAGCGGAAGAGAGAAAAAAAACGGCGATAGAGAGAGGCGCGAGTTTGTTATCGATAGTGCGCCCTCTGAAGGCAGCTAATCCATACAGCAGGCGTGTAACAAAGAACAAAGCTGGCTGCAGTTGAGCCTCCCGCGACAGTAGCATTACTGTAATCTTTGGCAGAGGGTGCTGTAATTGAGTTGCGAGTTCGCTTTCGTGGATGAGATTTGCTGCTGCTGTTATTACAGCACGCTCATTGTCGAAGATCAAAACGGAATCCAAAACAAAATATCCGATCCCAGGGATAGGACACGTGGCAAACGACTGTACTGTATCAGAGTGGAACAGGTTCGAGAGAAAAAAATGTACTGCGCTTATAACTGGATAAACTCAGTTAGTATGTTGTGAGAAAAAAAA
>JARGYV010054530.1:0-11077 GCA_029532675.1 Ornithodoros moubata | reverse complement strand
AAGAAACGATTTTTGATTTTGTTTATTCGGCAAAATGGAAAATAAGAAGTGCCATAAAAAAATAGCTATCGTACGCGACGCAGTAGCGAGTCACCCGATTTCTCTGTCAAATTAAATGAACGAAATGAGACAATACAAGAGCAGAACAGTTGAAAACCGTCTTCAGCAGGACGCAGCGATTTCGCTTCACGACTCCATTGCGTGCGAGATAAATTTCGCTATTATTGAACATCTTTACAGCCGCGCAATTGTTACGACACTGATTCTGAGAAGCCGCCTAACCGAACGAGAGAAACGGGCGATGCCTTCAAGGAGAACGGTTTATTTTACTTCATGAATCATGACTACAAGTGTGACTCAAACCGTTTGCAGCAGGAGCTCGTTGTCGCCGCCTGCTTTCAACGTGTGTGCGAGACGAGTGGAGTCATGTCACGTGACACATGAGGAAAACTATACAAAATTTTTTCTGGGAAAGACACGGCGGCTCTGACTCATGCACTGCCTGCTGACCGCCATGTTGCTTCCTCCCCCTTTCGTGTTGGTAATCACGGCTTGAAACGTGCTCGAGAAGGGATAGAGTGTAGTTAGATGGAATCGTGACTGCTGCCTGTACGTCTATGGTAATGAGCGTCTCTCTCTCTCTCTCTCTGATAGTTGCGATGATGGAACGAAAAGAAGAAAAGGAGACAGCGAAGACGCTGCAGAAAGGGGCAGGGAAATGGTGCCGGAAATCCGTTAGCAATCACTCGATGGCTCATTCTGGAGTGCGTGGAGTGGTGCATTATAATATTCATAAGGTCGTTGAGAGATATTGGCTAGATCGGGCACACGTGAATGTGGTGTTGAGTGTGCAGTGGTTCGTCCTTCGCTTCTCGATGTGTACTTGTCAGATTGCAGGGATGAGCTGTTTAGTTGCGTTGGGAGGGCCCACCACTGTTGCAAGTGACAGCCATTTCCCAGCATGACAGCTAATTGAACTGTTTGGGGCCAGCTTCAAGACGACGTGGCGAGAGCAGTCTTTGACGGATACTTGCGACATCTTCGCACCGTTTATTCTGGCCGCCGTCCACGTGTCTAGTCCGGAATGATCCTCCGGGGTTACAAAAGTGACGCTCGGTGCAGGACCGAAAACACTATAGCTACAGCGCAGGACGCTGCAAAACGTAATCTTTATGCACTTCGTACTTCTCGACACATGCAGCAAAAAAACGCGAGCACGTGCACATTCAAGTTCCTCCACTCATACTTCAAAATGTTTAAAAATGTCGATGGTTCTTCAATGAAGAGAGCTCACGCTTCGCTGAATATCTGCGACAGTGTTCTGTTTAGTAGTCCATATGGGGTGATATTTCATGCTCACATTAATCCCCGAGAGAGTGGTTCATCTACTCACTTATCGAATTGGGAGGAGGAGGTCGGTTCCCGGCCCCATTTTCCCATCAACTTTTGGCCTATAGAGTTTCTGTATGTGAGTGTAGGGGTGGCCACACCACTGGCCGAAGCGATGGGCGCAGACGTGGGAAAGGTATACACGCACAAAGCGGCGTGCAAAGCTCGTCCGTCTATCAACGGAAGCTGTTTGGGGTAAAGTGCAAACAGAACGATTGCGTGGGAGCGTCTGGCAGCGGTTCACTGCGCGTAGAACTCTTCGAACGCCGCGTTACGTAAGCGGCTTGCGTGCATCACCTCTCGGGAGCAGTGCTTTTAATAGACGAATCAAGTACAACACGGAAAGGGTCAGCTCTTGCGGAAATAGGGACCGCATGTCGGAAGCTTGAGCAACGGTAATGCGGCTGAAGGTGCCGTACTTCCGTTGTTGCAGGAAAAGAATGAAGAGAAAGTTTCATGTATGCGAGAGCTCTGAATTTTTCTAGCTACAATTATGAGCGTCATCTGGCAGTTACACCACTACGGCGTCCCTGTAATATCTGGTGGCGAAGCCACGCTTTGAGCGATACTTGGTGCGCACACAGCTTCTCCTGCAAAGTCACAGTCACAATCGCGGAGACAGAGAGCTGTGGCAGGGCGACAACCTTTTCTAGTAAGGTGGTGTTCCAAGATTATTGAGACTAAACGTGATCCGATTTGTCCTGAATATTGGCAGTCCGAACAGGAAACAAATCCAAACGCTGTAGCTGGCTATGAGTAGGTGTCTAGTAGTGGCTATGAAACCACGAGGACAAAGAGAAACGGCACATCAGTACTGCTGGGGGGAAAAAGAATAAGAGTTTTCCCTTAGGTGTTCACAAACAGTGCTGACGCCACTTTCAGGGAAGTCGACCCAGGAATGTCGGTGAGCTTCCTTTAGATCTGTGGGAGTTACTCTGCCGAGGACTTGTATAAAACCTCTTTCAAGCTTTCGGCGGAGTGATTAATGCCTTCCGACGGGAGACGATCAAGATCTCTGAAACGACAAGCCGCAAGAGTCTTGTCCGAGTGAACCCCGCCGTAGCCCCCGACGTAACATAAAAAGATAATATTGTAGATTTGTAAGTACTCGACACTGTACGGTAACACTTAACAAGCTGATCGCTTGCGACAACTTCCAATATATAAATCTATGCTCGCGCTCTCAGCTGAACAAAAATAATAGAATAAAAACGAAAAGGGGAGAGGGGAGGGTATAAAAGGAACCCGAAGTCCTACAAGCAATAAACTTGCGCCGTCCCGTCCTGGCGTTTGCAGGACCAGACCGGCACACAAATCTAGGCATCCCCCCTTTGCCCATTTGAGATTGGGGAAGCAACGCGTTTCTTTTTTAGCCTCCATTTGCCCGGGATAATACAGCGATAACAATGACCCCCAAACAGTAGTCGATATATCTATGTCTTTGAGGGCGGGACTAGCCACGTGCGATGGGGCCCCTAAAGCGTGCAGGCCATACGTCATACCGGTCTTTCTTATGCAGATCGCCCGGGCCGACTGGTTCAGGGGCATGAGATTTTTTTCTCCCTACTGTTGTTATTTCTTGGCAATGTATAACTGGCGTGAGGGATATGTTGGGTTCCGCGTACGTGAGTAACGGCTTGCAGATGCGGGGTTGTCCTCTCGCTTTCTTAGTCACTGCCGGAAGGTCTCATGAAATAGGGATTCCTGGCTTAACGTTGCGAGACAACTACGGCAATGAGCAAGGCCACAAGGGTCATTGTTTATGGGTTGCGTACCTGAGGTAACTCTCTAACGTGTCCCGAAGTCTTGACGTCCAGCACAGCATTGCTTGCTGAAGCTGGCATGCCTTAGCAATTTGTTAGGCTGCCACCCCGCATTGCGGGTATCCGCGGTCGGAATCGAACCCACAACTTCCAGAGTTATAAAACAGACGCACTACCATCTCAGCCACCAAAGGGGACGATGGGTACAGAAGAAATGCTGAAGGCGCTGAGGTCAGTTCTGGCAGGTCCCGATTACGGTTCACTCACCGAAATGATCAACAGGTTCTTTGAATCGGTCATGTTTGCGACAGGGAGTTCCTAAGAGAGGACATGTGCGAGTGAGTTTGGAGACCCACATCGGATAGGGACTTCCCCTGTATGCGCATAATTACACTGCCCAAGGTTAACCGTGCGTTTCAGACACGTCCTAATTAGGTGGGTTGCTCAAAAGTTACATATCGTCTTTGTTTCACCTTTGTGTTTTGCACCGTGTCAAGGTCCGCACGAAGCGTGCTAAGCGTTTCCTCCGTGGATTGTTGCACACGTGGATTGTAGCAAATCGTGCGTCCAGAGGCAACCTGGATCCTGAGCTGTGTATGGGTTGGTCTTCCTGCAACTTGGCAGACTTTGGCAGCCAGTGTGATGGATCTTCGATCTCAAGTTGACAATATATGACGGGATATTCCCTTCTTATTGTGTTCACCTACGTCTTACTAGCACAGCAGGCTCCGAAATTCATGTCATAAAGCAAGTAAAGGACAGCAGAAAGGGGAATCGGAGATACCACACGGGTAGCAGCAGTGCAATAATGCTGCAGCTAGTACTAAGTTTGTAGCCTTGTGCTACCGACTTCGCGTCTTGTGGAACATACTGGGGTAAGTTCGAGTAAACTGGCCCAGTCTAACGGATGTGTTAGTACCTACACCGTCAGTACCTGCAACATTTTCTCTGCATTGCATGGAAGCATTGCACGAGTCCCAGTCTGAGGTCCATGACGTGCCCAGCCTGTACGCAACCACGAACAGAAATTCTGTTTGCTCCTAAGCTTTCGAGACCTCTGAGTACATTATATGACGATGACCGCACACGAACGCGGCGTTTTCGCTCTCGCACCGTGCTCCTTCTGCAAATATGCCTCTAGCTTTTCCTGCAGTGAGACAGAAAAGGCGATCGACATGACGTGACCTTGCTGTCAACAGGTGGCTGTTGAGAGGCTTTCATAATCTCGGCGGGGATTCACAAAACCAGTCCATGGGGTCGGCCTACCTTGTATCGCGTTGTTCGCCTAGGAACAACGAGGTCGCTGGACAGAGCTTGCCCGCTTTGACCACAGCTGCTAAGCCTGCGGAGAATTGATAGCGCACACACGTGCAGCCGTGGTTTTTGCCGGAATCTCCAATCAATCTGATCGCGGATCTCTGCGAAGCACTGATAAGTTCATGATGTAGGCATTTCTTAGCCTTAGAATGCAAAGCGTCTGGTGGTGGTGCGAATATAAGACAGAGCCGATATCTCGATGGCAGAAGCTTCGCAGATTTTCTATGAAGCAAAAAGAAAGATTGAAAAAGATGGAGTAGAATGATTCCATCTCACCACAGCCCAATCCCAAAAACGTGAGAAAATAGAGGCCTGCTTAGAAAATAAAAATAAAAGAAACATGCAGCTGATTATGTTACGACTACACAGCTAACTGTCCACAGCAATTTCTACATTGTGGGCGGTTATTTCCAGTAACAAGCGTCAACACAGCTACGCTGTAAAGGCCTAGACTGTAGCCCACTATTTTGGCTGGTGCCACTTGAATGGCCCTTTGTATTTTCGTGTTCCGCTAAACCCGGCGCCCACGACCCACTTATTCTTTGTGCCTTCGTGGTAAAGCCATCGCAATCCCTTAATCCCGATGCATTACGGAAAGTATGAAGAGCTTAAAATGAGGAACATGATTATAGGATTGAGTTCATCCTAAGGTGAAGCTTTTCACGTCACTAACCTGGTTAATTTGTCCATTTAGATGATTAGTTTATTTCTCCGCGAAGTGTTTCTATTGGAGCTGCCACGGTGGCGGACAGCGGTCATTTTTGACGTTTATAAGCGGACACACACTTTGTATGAACAGCTTGAGCACTTGGCGCAGAAAGGCTAGGGACCTTATCGTCATCCTCTGCCCCGCCGGATTCACGTCCAGTAAGCTTTGGCCTTTTCTTGTACTGACTCGTATATATTGTGTACAGTAAATCATGTTGCTGTTCAAGATACTTTGTTTGTCAGACTCTTGTTTGGCTACAGGCTACCACACTCAACGAATCTCCCTGTGGAGAAGACAGAACCTGAACATTGCTCACAAAGAGGCACCTTACCATGTACTAAGGAAAATAGCGGGAAGAAATGATGGTTTAAAAATTTACACGAGAAACTTCCTCGCAACATTGCTCACCAAATACAAGAAAATAATTTTTATCAACGACCCTCCCACTGTAGTTCCTGCTCAATCCAGTGTACGTGCACGGTGCGCACAAACGTATGCACTGTCACTGCGCGTGTATATATAGCTTACGTGAAGCTTCCCTCACGTAAACCATCTCACGTTTTCCTTTTCCACACTGCTGGCCTGATCCAGTACTCTCGGGGCGCGAGACGGGCGCCAGGTTAAACCTGTTCTTTTGGCCCGATAAAAGTGGACGATAAACAGCAAAGGAGCAACAGGTGTCCGGAGGCTGCCCGTGTCTTTTGTGTACGCCGGGGAAAAGTAGACGAGAAACTTGGATATGACGTCCGAGGATTGAACCCTGTGGCGCCACCTCATGCGGACGGTGTTTCTGTGCTGTAGTATTTGCGAATTTTATGCTGTTTCTTCGAGGGGCTGCGATAAATCACTGCCATAAAACCTGTTCCGAGCGAGTAGCTTGAGAGGAGGGACGAGAGGAGGGTTTCGTTTTGCGTCTTGGCAGCAGCAGCAGGGTCTCCAAGGTCCCTGAACTTAGGTCAGCAGCTTCTGCAAGGTTAACAGAGCCGCCGTCAGGTAGGGGGCGTGTGCACAGGGTTAGCAGACGACAGAACTGGAAGCCGCCGCAAGGGCGAGCATGGCTGGCAGCCAGGAACAGAGAACTCCGGAAGTAGGAACGGCGCCCTTGACGACTTTTTACATATGCATTACAAATCAGGAGTACCGCAGCATGCTGCAAAGAGCGTAATTAACGGCCTCGTGTGTTATTGCAGATTTTCGCAATATGTCATTGTGATGTGAATGTTCTCCAGGGCGCAGCGCTGGGTGATGTCTGGAAGGCTGCTGATCAGGGGGATTGGTTGCAACCTCTGCAAAGGTCGCATAGTTTTCGGATTGCCTTTCCTTTGTTCAGCTTTTCTCGGGGAGTGTTTATGTTGGCGGCTTCTCGTTCCTTCCCTTTCTACGCATTCTACAGCTACGACCACAATATCACGGGGCATTTCAGCTCTTCACTTAGACATAGGGTTAAGAACCGTCACCAAAATGAATGGTTAGTAGAGCATTGTCTGTGCGGCCATTTCACATTTACTGAATATGAAATAGCACTTTCGACTTGTGTTCTTTGGCGTCCCAACGTGTCCTCAAAGCTCGAGGAAAGCGGAACCATGTCATAAGCGCAGTTCTCCATTCCAGACTTTGAGTACCCGTTCCACAAGCTCTGAGAGCGTCGCTCTGCATAAGAAAATAAAGGTGCTTGCGTGTTCCACTAACTTTTGTCTCATGCTGTACGAATATCATGCTGTTTACATGCTCTACAAATGAGCCTAACCGCTTACCCTTGCAGAGCTACGTACTTGATAGGTAAATAAGATACTTACATGGGCACAAGGACACAGGGCACGACTCATACACGAACCGACGAAAAAGAAAACGTCTCTTCGCTTAAAAGATCGACTTTGGGGTACGTTAGCGTTCTGTCGGAGTCAAAGAAAGAGATTTCTTGGCCACGTATCTACTTTTATGGCATCGGCGTGAGACGAAATGTTGCTTCGCTGCCCCAAAACATTGGAGTTCGCCCACCTCTTGCCATCTAAAAGCAATGTCGTCTTTGTTGGCTGGGGGCATGGCTCCTGCAGCGCTCCTTTGAATAGCCGTTGTGTTTCGAATAGTACGGCAACCACTTTCCCGCCAACATGTCATCACACCCAGAAAAAGTTTCCTCCATCCAGAGCTACCCTTTAGCACGGTTGGCTGCTCGGCTCAAAACCGCGTCTCTTCCTCATCCTTCCTTCAGCCACAATAACAGAGGTGCAGCGGACGAAATTAGTGGCTTCCGCGAAATCAACTATCCACTGGACAGCAGTCACCCGCGACGTTTCTTTTCAAAACAGCCTCATAATGACGTCATGAGGGGGCCAAGACTTGGCCGCGCTTCAGTGGATCTATTGTCCGCTGTTTTGCAGCAGCCCACGGGTCCTTTTCGTCCAGAGTATAGCAGGCGCAACGTAGCGATTATGGGAGTTGTTGGCCAGATAATTTCTTTGGAAGCAAGCAGGTGGAGATCTGCCTCTCCCAGTTCGAGGTCAACGGGTCGACAACTCTGGAGCACTTCGTCTTGGGCTCCTATCTAAATATATATACAGACTGGAGGAGAAACCAGTTTTGCCATGAGTCATAACAGGAAACCAGGAGAACAGAATAAAGTCAAGGTGGCGCCGTCCAAGATCTTCGCGTCTGTCTGTGATTAATAAGGAAACAAAAATAAAAAAGGCGGGCAACTTTGGGATGTGCAAGACGAGTTGATCTTCACGCCATATTACGTGATACGCATGCGATGTTGGTGGATACTTTTGCAAATCGAAGACCTGTACTCGGGTTAGGGTTAGTGTCTCAGAACAACAGTGCGTAGCCGTCCAGCGTTCCTTTTCAACGCCTCCTTGACTACGGACGAAGAAAAGGTCTTGAGAAAGAAAGCTGTTGTGACAGTGTTATACATGTTACGTAACATTTGTCGGTTTTACAATGTAGTGAAGTGGAGGACTGGTTACCTCAACTGATACTGGTTCACTCCTGTTCGCTAGTGGGCGTTCAGACTTGATGTTCCTAAACATTGATCACATTCCACCTGATAATTCGCGCTTTCTCACACTGCTCGTTTTCCTGTCTTCCAGGGTGGCGCCTATCTCGGTATTCAAGATATCCTCGCCCTGGAACTCTGGGCCGGGGCCGACGCCCGCCGGCGGGCCCCCGGCGCAGCAACAGCCCCTCTCTGACCCGGGCTCTGACGACTCTAACTCCAAGGACGGACCTCCGGGTCGCCACGGCGTCAATGACGTTTCCAACTCCGACGCCGAGGGTGTCTGGAGCCCCGACATTGAGCAAAGCTTCCAGGAGGCACTCGCCATCTATCCCCCATGCGGACGCCGCAAAATTATCCTCTCGGACGAGGGCAAGATGTACGGTAAGTCTGCTTCGGTCGTCATGACAACGAGATGACACGTCGTATTATCGCATTGGACACACTTGTCAATGATTGTCAATTCCTGCCTGTCAACCGCAGTTGTGGTTGTCACTCGGCAGTCACTTGTCCTCAGCGAACTGTGGCCCAAATGCAAGACCTTCACAAACGTGAAACTTGCTGGTATCGGTACTGATCGGCTCTTACTGAAAATTACTGTTATGTTTCTCCGTATATTTCTGCTACGATCATCATCATCACTGTTGTCGACAGTGCATTCACTGCTCTTCGGTTCTTATTTACCTCGTTGGTGGGTGGCGTTTTTTTTCTTTCTTGGCAGTGATGCAAAGCTCTCTACCCGCCTATTATTACAGCATGCACGCTTTCAGTGACGTAGTGCTTTTTCATTCGATCACTTGTGAGACGGTGGCTGTGTAAAATCGCCTTAGAAGGTCGACCAGTTCTTCAGCACTCATTTCATTCAAGGACATCCATTCTGCAAAAGTAACTTCTGCCCCCTAAAGATTAGGAAGCGCCAACAGAAATAAGTATGCAGCAAGCAAGATAACGTGTCTCATTTTCCTCCATAGTGTTTTAGTTACGCCTTCTGCATCAGAGGAGTAGGAAGATTATGAATGTTCTGAGCAAAAACGCCAAACTGTTACCCACAGAATTGGCAAAGAAGCCGTAAAAAAAAGACCAAGCGCCGCCCACATATTGTGCGATTGGCCGTTTGCTATTTTTGTGCCAGCCAATCCTGAGACGCCGACAGAAATGAAAGAGTTCGATTTAAAAGAATGGCGTTTGCCAGCATCTTGTGTTTCGGCAGTTGAAACGAATTTCGTTCTTTTGTGTGTGTGTTGTCCTGAAATTGAGCTGGAATGCTGGAACATTTCTCGTGGAGGGAGCAGTCTAATATTATAACATTCTGGTGTTTATCATGATGAGAAATTTTTAAGTTCACGGTACGTCAAAATTCGTCTTGACCCATACTCCCTTTCGCGATAATTCAGCAGTCATTTGTCGATCACTTTATTTCTTTTTTCTGGTCAGCCAATCTTTCTAGAAACGAACACCTGAAAGTAGGTGAATAGAACCTGTGCACATATGACAGTCTCGAGTCTTATTCGCTTAACAATAGACGCTGTATGAAGGTGCATGCTGGCACCACGTGCTTCACGATACTGGTGCGTTAGGGAGTTTTAGCGGAGCGTGATGACGGGAGAGGTTACGCTTTCGCAACGAACTAACCGCTGGAAAGCTTTCAAATGACGCTGCTGACCTTGGACTTGACATCACGTCTTTCCTGCGCGTGTAACGCCGGACATTGTTTGGAAGCGTGTTACTGAATAGCTGACCGTGGGTGACATATTTAGCAATTTGCACAAGACCAGACATACACCTTAGCAACCTACGCAAAAAAAAAAGAGAAAAAAAGAAAAACAAGAAGAAGAAGAAGAAGAAAACAAAAAAAGCTGTGGACACCAGATAGCGATCCTCTAAGAGTAAGCGAAACCTTGCAGGTATCTTTTAGCTCTACTTTCCAGCAGGCCACGTCGTTGCGGCTCAAATGATATTATCACAATCGTCTAAATATATTTGGTGATATATTACCACTCTTTGTTTCCACCCCACCTTTTTACTTTCCTTGCATCGTTTGATTAGTATCGTTAAAGCAGGACAGCTCATATTTACAGCTGGCATAAGACACAATTGTGGCCATTGTATGCAGACACGCAGCTGTCGCGTCCTCTGGTGCCGACCAACATGTCGGCAGCAGTTGTCGGCTTCCTCGCTGATTCGGTCGGGGAAGAAGAGAAAGCTGGGATGTAGAATTTCAATTTGGAAGGCCTTCTCCAGTTCCTGCGAATATGGCGGCAGCAGCGTTCGGAGAGTGGCATTCCAGACATTCCAGCGAGCCGGTCTCCCGCGCAACGGGCCCGGCTGATGAGCCGACGTTCCGTAATTGCGCATTCCTGGCATTCCAGAGCGACGCACGCACGTACACGCTGACGCAGCAGATGGTGGTGGGGGCGCTGCCATCCGGTCCTCGCACAGGCCTGTACCCGTCTTTGCAAATATCGACCGCGACGGCGCTGCCGTCGTTGCGGCAGATGTGCGCTGTTCACTTTGGGGGGTTTCGCGGATTTTGCTCAATTTGGGTACGTCAGACGTCTTCTGAAACGGGCGAGATAGCTCCGTAACGGATGCCTGTCACGTGCTTTAGTTGGAGGGTAACTCTCTGAACTACTTTTATTAACGGGCCCCACAATAAGATGTCCGAAAGTCCTTTTTTTTTTTTACTCATATTTTCCTGTTGTTCTGGCTCGGGCACAGATCTCCGTCCTGTATACTGTGTACACCCCCTGGAGGATCCCACATACGAAACAAGCAACGGGACGCAGGACATATGAATTGGAAGCAGACTTCGTTTGTTGTGCTTTTAAGAAAACAGTTGGACGACTAACAAGTGAAACTCGGTGAATTAGAGCAAAAATGCGGAGTGCCGTGGCAAAAATAGAA
>JARGYV010054411.1:0-12211 GCA_029532675.1 Ornithodoros moubata | reverse complement strand
AAACATAAATATATACCTAGTGACGTGTGCCCGTGAACTCCCTTCGGGGACGGCTTTTGCACCGACAAATAACGGCTATTTTCAACATGGCGGACGTTGGGACGCCCAGTCGGCATGAAAAAAGTTTAGGACTTCTTACAACAAAATTCGTATCGCTTTTGCAGGAGGCGCCCGATGGGGTCTTAGACCTTAAAGTCGTAAGTTGGTGAAATTTAAAAAAAATGTCCTGCATGCCTACATGAATAACATTTTTCCTGATGCTGTATCGCGGTGAACGTCCTCAACATTTAAACCGTACCGAATTTGCCTCCATACCTTTGGCGATCATTATATCATCTTGTGCTCATCTTTCTCCTCTTCTTTCATAAATGTTACCCTGACATTTTGCTTTTTGTCTGGCTGGCACTTTATTTCTTCACTTGAGTGTTAATTCCGTTTGAAATTTGCGATAACTGTTTCGCTGTTAGTACCTTGCCTAATCCGTTGCGTCTGTTCACATTTAGGCTGCTGATTTGTTAGCAGTGAGGCAGAAGCGGAGAATCTATGACATTACAAATGTTCTTGAAGGAATTGGACTGATAGAAAAGAAGTCGAAGAACAGTATACAGTGGAAGTGAGTTGTTTTTTCTTTTTTCGTTTGCTCACATTGCGTGTTCGTACAAACTGCGTGCACCGTCCAGTTTTTCAGTAGCCGCTAGCTTGCATTTCCGTGATGTAGAAATGAAGTGAGTAATCGTGTGTGCTAACTGTCATGGTAATGTGAGTACAAACCTTGGAGACCTTAGCATGACTGTTTTCGAGTGCCGACAGATAGAGCTTGGTGGTGGACACGATATTGAAGTGTCTTGAAAATTGTCTAGTGAGGTTTTAGGTCTTCAGCATCTGCAGTGTTGATATACTTCTTGCCCATCTCATTAATTGCACTTTAAACTCGAGGAGGTCAGAGCAGGCGCGCTGAGCTTCAAAAGGCACCTCTTGAATTGTACCTGCATTATAATACTGTGTGGGGGAAGGTCAGTGTATGTGTCTGTTGAAGGAGGGTGGGAGAGGTAAAATGTGAACTTTCATTTCATTTCACCCACCATGTTTTTCAGCATGTTGCTCTTTACTGGTTCATAAAGAAACTTGCAGGGTGTAACTCAGGAGAAATGTGTTGTTTTTGTGTACAACTGAGATAGCTTCATTGAAGCCTAGGCTTCTGTGCAGGTTATAATGGTAAGAGAAACAGCTGATATTGATTGGTGTGTCTTTGATTCTTTGGTGACAGTATTTTGTATTTATTTATATTTGGCATGACAAAAACATGTTGATAAACATGATCACACAGCTTTTTTGTGTGCTTTTCATTCTTGTGACTGTCAATGAAAACATGTTAGCAATACAGGTACAGTAATGTGGGTCAGTTAATTAAATTAACTGATTCATTATATTGTGTACCACATCTCAAATGAGCACCGATTTCTATCTTCGTGAGTAGTGTTAGTGCTTAACAGCTGCAGTTGAAAGCCCTATTCACTGTGAACAAGCTTAGTTATTGCTGCAATTGGGTGCCTCACCAATGTTGTCCCGTATTCGATGCTCCTCTGCTGGAGATTCGAGGGTGTTAGTGATCTCTCGGGTGAGAATTACAAACACTACTTGTAGCTAGCCATTTCTGCCAAAATATCTTTAGTTTGTGCCATACTTAAACTGTTAGTATAACTAGCTGATGTAAACACTGGAAATTAGTGTTTTGGTAGTGGTTATGAACATTGTGATGGGATGGGCTAATGATAAGTGTAACTTTGGCTGTATAATTGGCTATGTCCCTGCTATTCCTTTGAGCCTCATGTTTATCTGTTATATGCTGGATGTTCACACTAATGCCTGATTGTAATAAGTCTCCTAGAAATTGAGACAACTGGAAAAGTTTGCAACATGCCGTAAAAATTTATGTTCGTGTCAATTCTTTCTTTTTGTTCGGCAAAGGTGACTCTTGCAGAGTAAGGTGGTACATTGTCCGTTCTTTGCAGGATTTTGGGTGTATTGATTCACTGTGATCACAGTGTTGATTTTGTATTGTCAAAAGGTGTCTTGTTTTATAATTCAGGAGGTAAATTTGCTTCAGATTATCCGACTTCTAGATGTTAAGTTGTGCTGGAAAAGAAGTGGCAACACCTTTACACTTCAGTTGTGTTGTTATCGTGGCTGTGGCTCCTTACGAATGGAGCATACTTTGTGTGTCCAGTGTTTTAGGTCCAGTAGTTAGGGTAGCTGCGCCAATGCTTGGCCGTGGTCAGCTTATATTGAGGCGTAAGACATGGACGCAGGACATGAGCCTCGTGCACCCACGTCTTTTTCATTGTGTCCTTTTTTCTTATTAAATTTTGAAGGGCCATGACATCTTGCGGGTCAACTGTTTGATTCTCATTTAAAGTGACAGTCCTGAAGGCAATAAATGACACGCATCAATCTTACCGCTGGAAATGCCATCACTGTTTCCTAATTAATCTGCAAAAATACTTTCTCTCTCACCGAATGCTTATTCATGGGAGCTGCCATATTATACTGGAAATGCGTAAACGCCTCCTGCAAAACGGAAACTAGATCGTGGCTCGTGCTACAGATTTCTGGCTACTGGTGGCTTGAGGGCACAAATCACCTGTAGGTACATCGCAGAAAAGTTTAGAAGCATCAATAAAAGAATTGATGGCTTTAATTGTTAGTCAGAAACTGCAGTTCATCAAAAGCATTTGACAAATTACAAATGAATTCAAATGATGTGAAAACTAGTATGGCAGTGCTACATTAGGCCATCAGGGGGACAAGTGTACCAAGGGAGCGTTGACGTCATAGCTTTCCTCCTCCCAAAGGTAAGGAGGTGCTGCCCCGCGCTTTACAGTGTGCTTGATTTTAAAAAGAAACAACCCGGCTATTTGTCGCAAAACTTTCCAGGAATTTTTTATATTTTACTCCCTTCAATGTTAAAACAAAAAAAAAAAAAAATCTTCAAGAAAAATTTGTTGTCTCATGCCTTTTGCTTGCTTAGCGTGATAGTCAACAATATGTAATCGGTTTGACATGCATAGGGCATTCCATTTTTTAGAGCCCTGGCCTAAGTTAACTGGGACACCCTGTATATGCAAGGTCCTGGAACAACAGTTACTGAACTCTGCTGAAAAGCCCTTTCGTTATACAGAAACAGTGGAAGTCGATGGAGTAGGTGCTGAGCGACTTGTACTACAAGAGGCAAGTGGCAGCACATCCACCCACAAGTAATAATTAGTATGGTAGGAAAGCAAGACCACTCCAGATTTCACTCCACTTTTTAAGGGGCACATATTCGAGGCACGTTACTAAAATGGATGAAACATAAGCCTGCCTGCCTCTTGGTGCCTTTTCTCGGCCATGGACACAGCGAGTTATGTAACAACTATTGTTGGCACAGTAGAAACTAAATGATTTAACTCTTGGATGTGTTTTATTTGCTCGATCAGTGCACTATTTATGTACACCTTAAACATTCGTTGTCGGTCTATATTTGTGTTGAAGAATTACATTGAGTGGGTTGCATTGACATGTTGGTTATCCCGGTTGATGCGTATTTGTTGGTGGTGTGATAATAGCTATTGTCTAGTGGTGATGGTTAGAGCCCCGCGTAGATCTCCACCTGGTCCGCCACCCACGCTTCGGTAAAAAATGCAACGAGCGACTGACACGTATATAAATAAAAAATGAAACCCATATTACCCAGAACCTGCACATTGCCTTATGTTTACTTTCTTTTGCCTGTGTACGACCTTTCCTTACTCTTTTAGGTGCTTAAAATGGACTTTTTTAGTGCCTAGTCATCCGGGGCCTACTTATAATCTATGCATTATTTTATGAAAGCACAGGATGCAATGTGTCTGTACCATATGTGCAGAAAATGCCACCTCTGTTCGTAAGACAAGCATGACAAAATTTCAGATTTAGCATTTCAAAGCTTTCCTCTCTGGACTTATGCTGGTTGCCTTCGACTGAATGCCAAGCGCGCCCGACCCACAACCCATACGATTTTCAGAAGTGAAACCCGTGTCTGTAAGAAAGCACAGGTTACCCACAGGCCATGGTGGACTGGTGGTGGCTTGCAGAATTGTGGTTGCACTGATGTATAGCACTACCAGTGGCATATCCTACTTTGTGTGCAGGTGCCAAGAGCAACACTTCAGTGTCTGAGTTAAAATGCATATTCTAATGGTGTCCAGATATATTTCTTACGGTGACCCTGTGAAAAAGATGTATGCATTGGTATAATTTGCACGAGGTGGAGTTTGTCTATTCTTTTTGGATTTCAGAGGTTTTAGATTGGATGTTGCACCAGTATAAAACTTTTCAGTTCAGTTGCATCTGTAGTACAGTAAGTAATATAGATGGTACAGTGGCTTCCACGATAAAAGAAAAAGAGAACCTAAGTATCACGGATATTGGTACAGCTTGATGCAGAGTGAACTTAAACACTGGATCATGCTGTGCAAGGGAGATTGGGGGAGAATGCTTGAGTCGTGACAACTTTATTTGCGAGGATGTCCATCGCTTGTTTGTCTGCAGTGTGTCAAATGAGCGAAAAGGTGTTGCCATATTTTGGTAACCAGTGCGGTTATTGCTGCATGTTGGAATGTGTTCAAACGGCATGATTGCAACGGCCAGTCAATTGTGATTAGTATATTTTTTGATATGATAAACACACCTCCTACTGCTTACAACACAATTATAGTTATTGTTTTAGTGTATCATCTTCCCCATAGGTCTCTTACTTCATAGGGCAGTGATATCGACTATCCCATGGTTTGCACAGTCCCGACAAACAGAGATAACTGCATCGCTGGTTGTCACACTAGAGGCAACACCCTTCTACTGATACCGAGACAGTTTGTTGTTGGATTTGTTTATGCTTCTCCGTCTTAGCAGCTGTGTGAAGGGGCAAAGCAAAGGAAATGCACTGTGCATGCTGACAAGTAAACTTTTTGATAACTCAGGGGGGCTGGACCAGGCTGCAACACTCGAGAGCTGAGCGATCGGTTGTCAGCGTTACAAGGAGAGTTGGAGAAGCTGGATTCCATTGAGAAGACACTTGACCAACACAAAGCATGGGCTCAGCAGAGTTTGCGCAATATAACAGATGATGCTTCCAATGCTGCTCGTGCATACCTGGCAACAAAGGCTCTTCATTCCTGCTTTCAAGGGTCTGCCTCTACACTGCTGAGTTTACGAGGTCCTCCAGATACAGTCATTCATGTGCCCGACCTGCGGCAGGTGAGTAGCAGTGATGGACTTGCATTTTGGGAGCTCTCAATTATTGCTAGCTTGTGTGCAATTCTCCTTTTGCACTTATGGATACTTATTCGTTTCAGGTCAACGACAAACGGTATTGGCTGCATGCAAAGTCAGAGCTAGGTGCAATAAGTGTCCTTTTGTTGGATAAAGAACCGGAAGATGAGGTGCCCTTGGATAATCAGGTGACTCTACAGTTACTGAATGGTTGTCTGCAGTAGACTGCGAATCCCTGTATGACATCCCTGTATTATGTACTCTGCAGCAGCCTCAGCAGCAACAGCCCAGTGATACCAAGGAGCCCATGGAAGAGGAATTGAATCCTGAAAGTGTGGTGACTCCATCGTCCCCATCAAAGTCAGACGAACTTGAGCCAATGGACACCAACTCTGATGGGGTGCTTCCTAAAGCTGGAGACAATACTGCCAAAGTCACTGCTCCCAATACACGGAGGCAATCGCGGCAGCAGGCACCCATTACTAGGAAATCGTCTGGGAAGCTGGCTGCGGAGGTCAGTGCAAATTACTTGATCTGTTGCTAGTAATGTTGTACAAACCTGACCACGCTTGCTTCAAAGAGTACTCCATGAGGATGTGATGTGACAATGTCTTTTTAAAAGTTTTGCATTTCCCACGTATGGTAACTGAAGTTTGCAGTACGTACTTCAACTGAAAATAGAATGAATGCGTTTTTATGCTACCATTTGATTCGAACTGCCACCTGCACTGCATCCTTACTAAAATAGGAAGCGCGCATGCAAAAAAAAAAAAGGACGTAAAAGGTTAGTTACTACTTACCTAGTGACCTTACAATAGGAGAAAGAAACAGTGCTAACATAAAAGAAACTGGTATATCTCTATCTCCATGGCAAACGGCATAAAATTCTATACGAAAAATGTGATTCAAGCAGTCATTGTTTATGCTTAAAAGTTTATTTCAGAATAATTAGCCATTCAGAGCTGTAGGGTGAAGTGGACAGAGGTCAAACTTGTACATTGACCAGGGACTATCATAAAAATTTAAATTTAAATAAAGTTCTGAAGCGTTCGGGTTTAACCGAATATTATCTTGGTATTGTGCCTTGAATTGAACTTTTCCTCTTTCTGTTGAAGCATGACAGATAACCTGTTAAATTATTCTACATTGAGTCACCTTTTGAAGCACCATAAATTTTAAAGTTGTTATTGACGAGGCTGGTATGAACCACGAAGTAAGTGATACAACAAAAATGGTGATTTCATGGCGTACAGGAGTAGGGGTTTTGGGAACTAAAAGTAGCATACCTAATAGCATATACCAACCCATGCAACATGTGACTAAACAAAATTGCAATTTCGCTCAGTAACGAGAGAAAAAAACAAAAACAACCTGACTTGTAGAAGTCAAGTCAGTTTGTCTACTCCTCATTGAAGGATGACCTTGTATTTGTGCCTTCTTCATCAGAAAACCAAGGAATCTGCCATTATCGAAGTACCTGCAACTCGAATGACAACACGCAATTCTCCACGCAAGACGTCCCAGGGCTCAGTGGGAGCTCCTCCCAGCAGCCAGCTTGTGACTCGAAGTCAGAAAGCTGCAGCAGCATCAAATGCAAAAGTAACAGAGACATCGGACCAGCCACTTCTGCTTGGTGGTAAGCTCTCTCGACGAAAAAAAAAAAAAAAACCCCATTGCCTGCTTTTCATTGGCTTCAAAAGGTCACAATACCTTCTTTTTATTTTTAAGTGTCATATTGCCTCATTTTGGGGATGCAAAATTCTTGTTCTGTGTCAACAATTGCAAAATTAGGCAGACCTGGGGGTATTATATAGAAGTGCACACATGCAAAAGAAAGCTGCTACTCACATGTGAGACAACAGTGAGTGACAGCACAAATTGCAATCATCTTCAATGTGCATGGGCAGCCAATAGGTCATGCGAGAGCCCGTGCCCTCAAGCGGTCTGTGCAAGGTAGCTTGAGTGCTATCAAGAAGGATGTATAACTGATGCCGTCTTTTCTGCTTCTGTGCAATTCCTGTCATGTTAGAGGTGCAACTGCAGCAGTGCAGTGGTGCAATTCCTTGGTATTTAAAGATGTCGTATTTTCTAACATGAGGAACCTATCATTTAGTTCCCCTCTTTTTGAGTATGTGAATGAAAATACCCCAGTTTATGTACTCTAGTAATGTCTGGGTTGAACTACTTATGTTGTATATGTAGGTACTGTGGACAGTGGGCATGGCGGCCTGGGGAAAACAGATGTATCAAAAGATCTTTCAGCTGAGGAAGACATTGAATTGAAGGGTAAGACATGGTCTATTCTTGGCAATGTGTTATACTGGTGTCAAATAGAGTAATTATAAATAGCGTGGCAGGCTGCACTAAAGGATGTATCTACAGTAAACGCTTGTTACAGTAAGCCCTCGCTATAACAAAGTCAGCGGGACGGCAAAAAACTTTGTTATAAGCCGTAATTCGTTAAAAGCAAAAATGCTGTAGAAAGCACATGTCACCCTTAGTCTGTGCCAAAAAAAACCATGCAAACCTCAAAACGGACGAACCTTCAAACTTGTGGTCTTCAAAACAGCTTTATTTAGCAGAAAAGAAGGATGTCACCTTCGTTTGGCAAGCATTTTTGCAGGAAGAAGTTTTTCCTCCCGCTGCTTCAAACACAGCATCAGACTGCAGTCGCTGCCACCACATTCGACCTTGTTGCAAAGTAAGCACGGACAGTTCTGTGTCCGCGCCATAGTTGGCACCTCACGAAGTTCTTGGTCCTGGTAGTCACCGTCCTCATTCGTCCCAAGAACAGTCTCAACAATTTCAGCATCCGTGGCAGGAGCAACGACGGGGAGTTTGGCGTCCATCGTGGCGAACGCATCGAAGTCGTCCTCTGCTGTTGCGCCAACTACCGCTTGCACTCTGTCGTACAAATCACGGCACTTCTCATTTTCTTTGTCTGGATTACACTCACTATAATCTCCAGTACGCGCATTTTCGACTGTTCTACTGCGGGATAATCCTGCATGTGCGAAGCAATTGGCGATCTTCGTCGCAGAGAGTTCCCTCCAGGAATATTTGAGTAGGTGTATAGCACCAAGAAGGCCAGTGGAGTACGACTTTTCGGCATCATATGCGATAAGCATCCTCTGTAATAAACTCTTGCGGTAGAGCTTTCGTACTGTTTCGATGACTCCCTGATCCATCGGCTGCAGGACCGATGTTGAATTCGGCGGAAGGAACTCCAGGGATACCGCTTGTAGGTTTGGTATCCGCCCATGACTGGGACAGTTGTCCACAATAAATACAACTTTCCTATTCTTCGCCCTGAACTTTCGATCAAGCAAGCGCACGTGGTCCTCGAAGATGGACACGGTCATCCAGCCACGCTTATTGCTTTTGTAGATGACATCCTTTGGCAGCATAGCGTGTCTAAAACATCTTGGCTTTGCAGACTTCCCCAATATGAGCAAAGGTAGTTTATCTTCACCTGTTGCATTAGCTTCAAAAAGCACAGTCGCTTTCTCCGTACTACTTAGTACTACTACAGTACTCTGCTTGCCTTCTGACACAGAGGTAACCCTTGTTGTGTATGTCCTTCTCGGCATAGACTTGTACAAAAATGCCGCTTCGTCCAACTTTTAAATATCTTTATCATCGTACTGGTATAGAAGATAGGCAAGTTAATGTCTTCGCCAGATGTCCATAACGGCAGAGTTGACAGCACCACTTTCGCTGACAATCGCTCTAGTCATACCCCATTTCTCTTCTTAAAGCGTTCCAACCATCCATTGCTGCACTTGAATTCTGTCATGCCCATCTGCAGGACGAGCGCCTCAGCCTTGGCTGTTAATGCTGGCCCACTGATAGGGGAATTGGCATCCGTTGCATTCTTGAGCCACCCCAGAAGAGCAGCTTTGACCTCGGGGTACTTAGAATCTCTGATGCGTTTCCTCTTGTCAGAGAAATCTTCAGAGAATAGCGTCTTTATTCTTGAGCATAGTCGACAGAGAAGACGCCGGGATGCCAAACCGCCAAGCCGCCGGGATGTTTCGCGATCTCTGCCTTCGCTCTGCCACCATTCTGGACTTCCTGCAGCACACTGATCTTCTGTTCTAAAGTTAAACACATGCTTGCAGGTTCTTTCGGCGCCATCAATGAAAAAACGGCCACACACTGTAAATGTCAAAACTCCGAAGCGGCGCACGTGCAACCGTAACGTTCAGCGGTAGAGACGGTTGTTACACGTGGTCCTCACTGTGACTCACCAATGTGACGGGATTTTCCACAAAACAGAGAAAACACCGCTGCCGTGTTGCTTAGGAAAGGGTGTTCCACCCGCCCAAATTTATACGGTTCGTCGACATCAGGAGCGTCGGCTGCTGTTGCTTCGTAGAAAGCGGAGCCAAGTGGCTGTGCACTTCGTAAAATCTGAGACAAAACCCATGGGTTCCGGTCGGGTCCGCAAAAAAATTCGCAAAAAGCTACTTCGTACTAACGAGGGTTTACTGTAATTCGAATATCACAGGTACTGAAAAGCTGTTCAAATTAAACAAAGTTTGAATTTGTGAAAGTGCCAAGAAATAGCCTTCTCCTGTACAGCAAAACAGAATGGGCCAATTTTTTGTTTGAAGCTCAGTCCGGTACCATTCTCTAGTTAATAAATATGCGGGTACTCAGTAGTCTCGTTCGACCATTGAGATGTGACACTTCGAGTCTTTTTCACAAGCACCGCTCGAGATGCTGACAGGTGTACTAGCATGTCCTTTTCTCCTCCCTCCTCATCATTGTCCTAGTCCTTGTCCTGGAGCGTATGGGTGTCCTTTCCTTGACGATGACATCATGAAAACGAAACCACGTCAGTAAAACCAAAGTTTGACAAACACCATATTGTGAAACTGTTCGTTGTGGTCAGCACTTTTACTATATAACACGAGGGACAGACATGGAGATGTTTAAACGACTGTCTCTCCTTTTCACGAGAACCCATTTTCCACACAACGAAAGAGATAAGTGGCACAGACTTATCAGGATAGATAGAGATAGCTGCATTGTGGCAGCTGTTTAAGCTAGAAAGTCTTCTTTTGTTCCTTATTCTCCTCTTTGGAGATTTTTATATGCATCATTGGTGTCTTCTATTACATTACTTGATGTGTGAGAAAAATTTGTATTCGTTGGTCCCCTTTGTTTATATCTCAGGTACCTTTGTTCCTTTTCAACACCTCCTTCCCTGAGATGGGTGCAAAAACCTGTAAATTCAGAGCAGAATGGTAAAGTGTAAAAGCGAATTTTTGGCTTTTAATAACGGGACAAAGTTATGGAGTCTGTACAATTTGTGCTTTGTCAGAGATTTCCTGAAGCTCCTGAAGAGTGGAGCAGATGTTTGGGAACTGCCTGAGGTGTGCACTTCAACGTTGCTAGACGATGCATGAGGGATGTCAGTCAGAAAGTAATGTTAAAATTGTTTCTGAATTATCCACTGAGGAGATTTCATGAAGCACCTTGTATATGCGGGTACCTATTATACCAATATCTGTTCAGATGAGTACAAACTTATTGTTCGTCATATGGGTTCCAGGTAATTTTGTCTGTTTGTACATATAAGATTTTTTGTCTAGTTCATGTGTTAAAAAGTGCATTTTCCTATCCTTCAACAGACATGAATTTTGACTACCACGACGATTTCCTCGAGGCAGGTAAGATGGTTCAGAAGCTGTGCATAATGCAATTTGCATGGGAAGGAGAGGCTAATGCGATAAAGAAAATAAGTATTTGGGTTAGCGCAATAATGTCTTGGGCTGGGAGCAGTCGATATTTTGCGCAGAGGCTCATTTTCTTCTGAATAAATTACACAGAGAACATTATATTCTATCATTCAGTGATATAAAAAACTGATTTTCCAGTTTATAGTAGAGTGCAGATGGGCATCAGTGAGAAAGCAGTGATGTGTACTTTTGTGTTATCACTAATGGGTCAACTCACATAGTCAGACTTTGTTGTAGTTAAGGGGGATGCCGATATTTTTGCTCATCAAGGTTGTTTTATCTTGTTTTAGTTTTTGTCTTTCGGAAGACAAACTAAAGTAGTAATAACACCAATTAGTATTATTATTTAGTTTGTCCTCGTCCTATTCCATTTTACTGACCAGCCATATATTCTTTACTCCAGCCCCAATGTCTCCATTCCTGTGCCTGAGCCCACCTTTGAGTGAACGTGATTACTTCTTCAACCTTGATGACACCGAAGGAATATGTGATCTCTACGATATCTTCCCCATATGATCTATTTTTTTTTGTCAATATTTTCAGCATCTGTAATTACCATGCTTCTGTGGTCATGCTCTCTTTTCTTGTCATATGTTTCTATTGGGTAGTGTGGCTGGCTATTCAGCTGTGCGGACCTTGTAATTATTTTCAACATTTTAGAATGTGAATAATATATGGGTACACGTTCGTGAGCAGAATACGTAAAACAAGGTGGAGTGAGTGCACATAGCACTTTTATGAAATTTATATCAAATTCAGCATGCTTTTAGAGTACAAATTTTTAATTCATACATGCCAGTCTCATCGTCACATCACTTTGTTTTACGTTAATAATGTTAAGTGGTACTTATGTCTTTTTTTAGCCTGCAAATTGGACGAAGTTCACGTGGAACTGCTGTTAGATATCCAGTAGTACATTTCTAACTGTAGGCTTCTATTATATGTAAAGTTTTTAAAGACGTATTTTTCACGTATATGATTTTATTTAGGTACAGCAAGGGAGGACATATATAATCTGGGCAAGTTTTTTTTGTGCCATAACACACATACATATAGATAAATAATGCCACAGGACGCAGTCAGAGCATTCAGATTAAGAAGCGTGAGACGTTTTTTCCTCTTTTATGAAAGCTTGTGGTAGCATATTTTTCTACTGCATTATCCTTCAGGTTATC